>CM057811.1:79296967-79349467 GCA_030067965.1 Latrodectus elegans
TAATTTTAGATTAATTCTTCTTCTATTGACTCAACTGACCCTGATAAACCAAAGACAAAAAGAATTTCTTCCACTCTGATCTATTTTTTTTTTTTTTTTTTTTTTTTTTTTGCAATTGATTTCCAGTAGCTACTTTTATGATCTAAAATCCCTCTCCACACAGCTCATCCGTCTCAACTTGGGACTAACCTTTATTTCTAGTTCCTAAAGGAATGTTGATTGAAAATGTTTCATTTTGTTGTATTTCTCCCAATATAGCTCTGTTTTTCTCTATTTTAAGATCTTTTTTTTATAATGACATTTTTAGTATTTAGCTCCCTAATACATAAAGATATGTTAAAACATTTGAAAATAACAAAAGTGGTAAAAATGTGTTTTTTTAAATTTTAATTCTTGCAATTTTTCTTACAAGTTTTATTGACATTGAACTATTTATTGTTTTATTTAATGCAATAATTTATTATAAACTTATAACATTCAAATTGTATATTTACAGATTCTGAAAATGCTGGCCATGTTCTTTTTATTATTCGAGATTACATAAAGCACTTCTTCACTTGTCACGAATGTGTCGAGAATTTTCTCAAAATGGCAGTTAATTTGGAAGAAAAAGTAAATTCTTCTCAAAATGCAGTCTTATGGCTTTGGGAAGCACATAATGAAGCAAATGAACGATTAGCAGGAGATTTAACTGAGGATCCAATGCACCCCAAAATCCAGTTTCCTACTCCAGATCACTGCCCTAGCTGTCGCATCAGTGGCACTACATTTAATGATACAATATGGAACAGACCTGCTGTTCTTAGGTATCTGAATGCTTTTTATGGAAAGACAAATATTATATATAATGATCCCGAAAAAATGCAAGATTCAGTTAATCAGCATCTAACTAATTCTTCCACGGTAAATGCTTTTCCAAATAATTCTTTACTTGAAAATTGGAACTTTAAATGGTTTACCAGTACTGATATTAGTCTTTGTGTTTCACTATATTTAGTTTCAGCTCTTTTAATTATTTTAATATGTTTGATATTTCGTCAAAGACGAAGAAGAAAATTTCATTTTAAAAGATATTTAAAATTAAGTTCTTAGTAAAAATACTATTTTTCTTCTATACGAGTTTATTTTGTTCCATAAATTTCAACCAAAGATTCATTGACATGTGCCAATGACATTTTTATCCTTAACTCAAATTAATATCTTATAAAATTTTATCTAGTGTTTTCATTGCCTGGTCAAATTATTTTCTATCCATTGTTAAATAATTTAATGAAAATAACTAGAGAAATATTTGCTTTTCCAATTTTATCTTACTAACCTCTTTCACTGGAAACGTGTGAAACTATTTCAGAAAGTTGTGTTATTTTTAAAATATTTGTATCGTAATAATCTTGTTTTTTTAATAAATAAAGGAAATATAAACATTTCTATTGAAATTAAAAAAGTCACATTTTTGTTAAGTTGATAGCAATTTTTTTTAAATATCTTCTGAGAACCTATCCCAGATCATCAAGAATTTGTTGCAATGTGATGATGATAAATTTGTATAGTAAGCATAGTGCTTTTTAATAACAGTTAATGCATTTCATCCCCCTTACATTGTCCAATAAACTTATATATTCACCTTTGCCTTTTACCATATAAAATACTTATTGAAAGTTTTGTACTTCTCATATATTTATAAGACATTTTAAATAATAGAATGTAAGTATAATGAAGAATTTGATGGAGAAGATTAAATTTTATTCTTCTGTCTCTGTTTCTTTATTTGGATAGAATGCTTTCTAAAGAAGCAATAATATTACATATATTGTATTAATTGAAGAATCCTCAAAGAACGCATGTCTCAGGAGGCAAGAGCAAACTAAAAATGCCTAAAACCATAGATCACTTACCCAGAATGTGTTTCCAGGATGCACCACGAGGAGGTAGATCTACATCGCACCAAGGGGTGCGATGTAGATCTATTAGTTTTTGTAGTCTATTGGTTTTTGGAAACCAATAAACTTATTGTGGAAGAGC
This sequence comes from Latrodectus elegans, assembly GCA_030067965.1. Classification (NCBI taxonomy): domain Eukaryota; kingdom Metazoa; phylum Arthropoda; class Arachnida; order Araneae; family Theridiidae; genus Latrodectus; species Latrodectus elegans. Next base: position 79,298,990 of record CM057811.1, read on the forward strand.
AGGCTGGCTTTTGCCAGTACCATTTTACAAATCAACACGTTGTCCTCCTTAGCCAATCAATTAAAGATGCTCTCGATAAACAGCAAATACTAACGGCTATATTCATTGATTTTAAATCTGCATACAACTTGGTCTGGAGAGAAAAATTATTATTGAAACTATCCAAGCTTGGAATCAGCCACAACTTGCTCACATTTTTTAAGGGTTTTCAAAGCCAAAGGATGTGTAGAGTAAGATACCGATCTTCTCTCTCAAAATGGAAGCTTCCTAAGACTGGACTTCCTCAGGGAGCAATTTCAAGCTGCAGTCTTTTCAACATTTTCATCAATGACCTTGTTCTTATGCTTAGATCTATACCTTGCATAAGATGATTATTATATGCAGATGATCTGGTCATTTTTACAACTTCCCCAAAGAAAGTCGCTGAACTATAAAACAGAAAAAGACTTGGTCATGCTCTGAGTACTTTGGAGAACTGGTGCAACTCAAATAAAATGATGGTTAACATTGAGAAAATTGTCTTAGTGTCCTTTTCTCTCTCTCTCACCAACCTATTCAAGTGGAACTAACCTACAAGGGTCTCCCAATGCACCAGGTAGAATGTTGCACCTATTTGGGAGTGTCTTTTGACAGAAAGCTATCCTAGTGTCCATTCATTGAGAATATCATTGGACACATCGCAAATAGGCTGACAATGTTAAAGCGCCTTGCAGGGTGTAAATGGGGTTGCTCTTCGCAGACTCTTCTATTGACTTTTAGATCCTTTATTCTACCACTGATGACTTATTGTTGTGAGCCCCTTATTACTATGTCTGTATACAATATGGGTTCCCTAGAATTGATTTTTAATCAAGCGCTCTGCTTCATCACTGGGGCTGTTAAAACTACTCTGGTGGATTCATTGTACATGTCTACAAGCCTCACACAGATCCGTCAAATCGATTATATAAGAAAAGGCCCTTTTGCTATGGGAGAAAATTGGACGTATCCCAGGAGCCCTAGAGCTCTGGTATGATCCTGATATTGCTCTTAATTTAGAAAGGAAGCTTAAAACACAGTGGGGTTTCATTCAGGCAGTTTTCCTGCTAAAGAGGGATATTGAGGACATAAAATTGTGTCTGAGTTTAGTTACGCCACCGGTCATGACTGCCTTCTTAAACTCTTGTACCGTCTTCGCATAGTTTCAAATCCTATCTGCAACCTCTGTAATCTGGGATGGGACATGGATCGTGACCTTCTACTCCATTGTAAGGCGTTATCGAAACCCCTCAATTGTGTACCGCTACTGGCAGGCCAAGGGCTTTTTAGATACATTGACTATTGTTACAGCTGTTTTATTTTATTATTCTTCTTGTTGTTATTTTTATTTTTGCTGTAACTGTCTTTTTATCTGTGCCATTAGAAGTAAAAAAAAAAAAAAAAAAAAATTTTAACATCAAAATCTGTTCATATTATATTCTTCTGGTCCATTTCAAAAATAAACAACATAAAATGTATTTATTTTTGTATAAAATAAGCAATATAAAATGTATTTATTATTCTCACACATTATTCCAGTGCAAGGGGTTATTATGATGGAATTAATATATAATAAGGTTTGAATGATAAATAAAGATAAATTTGAAATGTTAATATAAAAGTAACCTGTGCTTATATAAAAAATAAAACTAGTACCATATTAATATGAATTTAATATTTTTATTTTGATTATTTAGGAATGATTTTAAGTATATTACTGTCAATAATTATCAACTGAGCAAATTAATCAAAAACTTGTTAAGATCAAACTTTTCTCATTAGGAAATAAAAGATCCTTGATTGTCATTTCTTTATAACTTATCATTGTTCATAATCCTGTATGATCTTCATAATTTATAGTAATTTTTTCATTTTCTGTGTTCTTTTCTTATGATTTTGTTGTTTAATATATTTTATGTATTTAATGAGTGCATTAATTTTCCATAGTTATTTTAATTAAAAATTGTATTAATTACTTTACAAATATTTTATTGTATTATGCATTTTTATTATTTGTCATCTTTTCAAATCCAAACCCTGTACTACTTTTGGAAGTCATTTTCAAAAAATCTTTATAAAATGGAAATCAATTTAACGATATTAATAAGGTTGTGAGCATCTCTCCATCTACCATAAAATTTACAGAAAAGTCAATCATCATCTTATTGCCAAGTATTTACATTTCTTCCTGTAGAGAAGTTTCTGAATCTGAGAGTGGCTGGAATAAGAGACATGTTAAACACCTAAAAGTATTTCAGTGGGATTTAGGTTAAATATATAATCTAGTTTTTATTATACATAATTTCATCAATCTTGACAGTGTCATTGATTACAATTATTGAAAAGTTTTATTGTCTATTAAAATAAAAGCAAAACCAATTGATGCAGTTTACTATCAAATGTGCCCTTAATTTCAATATTGTAATTGTTACAAATTTTTTGTTATGATAGGTTATTATATACATCCCATCAAAAAACTTCCCTACTTTGACTATGAAGTTTTCAACATTGAATGTGTGATGTTTAGTAATGTTCTGAGGTTGATTTTACATGCTTTTTGCTCTCCAGAATCTTGCATATTTTTCCCCAATCAGATAAAACTATAATTACTATATCATTTAAACCATCCTTTTTACATTGGATAGATTGAAAACACAAAGATATTTGGATTTACTGTTCATTATTATGTAGTCCTCTTATGTGTGCATAGTATTAAAATTCTGTTTCTATTATCATATAATGATCTATATAAAATATTCGGGATAATTTATAAGTAATAATCCTACTTTAATATGTTTGACTAGTCAATAGGATTCAGAATCCTCTTTTGTGAGTCACTGAAGCATGTGTGTTTGGATAACAAATCATTTCAAAGTTCTTAAGATATTTTGTCTGCTTTTGCATGCAGATTTTGTGACATTTTACATTGCTTGCTTGTTTTTATAAATATATTTTTTTTCAGACATATAAGATAACATTTCCTTATTTTCCAACAATTTCTTCAGGAAACTGCAACGTCTCCTTTTAGTTTGCTGATAACATAATCAGTTGTATTGTTTTTAAAATGTAAATCTATTACAGTCTATTTGGTAATTCACATTTTAATGAAATACAATTGATATTCTAATAGATTTTATTTTTAGCTTATCAAATTTGGAATGTTGTAAAAATCCACTGATTGTATAAGTTGGATCCTCCATCATTAATCCATATTTGTGCTGCTCAAATATGACTAATAAATTTTCGATTTTATGCATTTTAGGATTATATTTGATTTGCAGGATTGCATTTTATAAAAAAAGATTATCTTTGCTTTTAATAAGTATGTCTTTATATTTACATTAGTATATAAAAGTAGTATACTTTGTCTAAAAATATTCATAAATGATTCCCTTATGAAGATCTTCTTCCAGATAATACATTTCAATTTCAACCTTGAATAATTAAATATCTAATAAATTTTGAACTGATGCATCTCTTGGCACTGAGATAATGTTGTCTATATACTTGTGAGACTTTTTTTATTCATTTATAGCCAGATATATTTAATATTATGGTAATGAATGACATTGTCTTTGATGCATTATTGGAAACATCCAGTAACTATTTTATGTCTACAATTAACAATCTTTGTGATACATAGCTTGATAATTATAATATTAATATGTGTCAAAGGTATTTCTAAAATTTATTCTGAAAGGTATTTAAAATTGAACATATCAATTTGTAGTTTTACAATTTTTGCAACTATCCTTTTAAATGTGGTTACATGTTTCTAATTAACTTCTTAAGTTTACATCAATGAAAATTATTCATCATTTGTGCTAAAATATTATTAATTTTGTTCTTACATATTGAATTTTGAGTTGTGATCCATTTTTGTGGGTTTAGTCTTGGTAAGAATTATATTATTACATTAAAATATATATTAGAATTACTCAACTAAAATCTAATTAATGTCTAATATTTAATAATGGATAACATCATGGCTCAATTACTTTAATCAGTTTTTTATAATTATATTCAAGAACAAATTTGGTTCCTCTAATGATATAATAATTGCTATCAACATTTCACTTTTTGTTTTTGACTGAAACTTTAACTGTTTCATTCTGAAAATATTCAGAAAATCAAAATGTAAAAGTTACAAGCAGATTTTAATCTAAAAGATCTAGAGAAGGCAAATAAAAATGGTGTCAAAAACATCTCCATCAGTGTAAAGTGGAAAAAAAAAAAAAACATGGGTTGTACAAAAGAAAACATGTAACCAATACATAGTTGAAAAATAATCTATTTCTTCATTCAACTATCATCAAAACAAGTATATGTTATTTTTAAAATGTGTCTAATCTCATTTTAAAAGTTATTAAAAACAAAGAATAGATGTTTTACTAAACTATCTTCTCATAATTACTCTTGATGATAGCTCTGGTACTTTAATCTCAGTTTATTATACTTTGTGATAAGGTGGCTACAAATAAGATCCATCGAATAAGATCTAATGTTTTTGATAAAAAATGCTTTTTTTGTACATTTTACTATATTAATCAAACTCTGTATTTTTTATATTATGTGACATCACATTATCAGCAGTATGTATAATGAAATATTTATCAAAAAAATAGCTGTGGATTATGTAACACTTTTTTTTTTTTTTTTGCTTTAAAAAATGTCTAGTTGATTATACACCATTGTGAATTACATACTGGAAAATATGATATATAAAATGCTATTTTAATTTTTTATTTGTTTCATTTTTTTATTTTTCAGTAACTATATATTTATTTGCATCAAATAAGTTGCTTTTTGAGTGAGTTTTACAAAAATGTAAAAGTATATATTTTTAAGAAATTAAGAAATACTGAACATTGCAAAAATTGAACATTAGTAGTGTTAAAATAGCTATATTTTAAAATAATATTTAATACTGATTTTTGCTTTTTGCATTAATTTTTTTTCTTGCTTTTTTGTGTAAGATGTAAATATTTATACTTTTATTACATGGAAATAAATTTGATATTACTGATTTTATATTCTGTGTTTAATGATATTATTTTTTTTAAAAAAATCATGTAATATTAAAAAATTTTGTTGTAAATGATATACTTTAGATTTCTACGCATTTTCTTTTATTCCTGAAATTTCTTTTTGACCATTTATATCAATATTTGTTGAAAATGATTTCATCTATTTTAACATGAGATATAATATTTTCTCATAAAGAGATAATGTATTTGATGAATTTTTAATATTGTGCCAAATAGCTCAAATGTTAGAAACATCCTACATTTCAAAATGGGTTTACTGTTGTGAGGTATTTCATAGGTATTTAATAATATTATTGAATCAAGGGAGATAATTCTCAAACACTCACTCTAATGGTTGATCATACAAATTATACTTTTTGTATGATCAACTATTAGAGTAAGTGCTTGAATTATTTATCTTCTTTTGCTCAACAGTGGTAGGAAACAAACATGGTATTTTTACTCAGAAGAATGCACTCTTGCAATAAAATCTTTCACCATATAACTATTTTAAAATTTTTGCTACCTTTATTTATTGTTCAAACCTTACTTATTAAATTTCTTATTTAATTATGATACTTGATTAGAACAATTTTATGGGGCTATAATAATGCTCAGTAGTTTGTAAATGAACAATAGCTATGCTGTTCTTATTTCAAGCTAGAATAAGTTATATTAAATGGTTACTTTAAATGAAATAAATATTTTACTATAGATTCTTTGTGTATATAAAAATTTATCTAATAAATTTATATTATTATTTAATTAGTTTATTAAAATGGGAGTTAGGTCATTGGCCTTTCTTCTGGAAGGGTTGGGTTCTATTCCCAATGCCACCAAAGTCTAACTCAGAGCACGCAATATACATGGTAGTTAAATCTGTGTAATCGAATGTAATGTGGCTATTCGTTGAGTAGTTATCATTCCTTAATATAGTTTTATATTGTAAGTAAATAAATTCTTTGCATCGTATTTTATCTGTGATATTTGCTTGCTTTTTATTTCTTTAGATAAATATAATTTTTCTCAAGCTAATGAACAAATGCATTTATTTAACAGGATGCATTCATAACATTTTTAATTTATGAAGTATACATTTTATTTAATGTGACCATATATAATTTGAAGTTAACTTTTCTCTAGTGAATTTCCAATTTTACAAAATAACAACTTATTATATTTAGCATATATATTATAATAATTTCTCTTTTTATATTTATTAATGTTTTCTTTAAGTTTTGTCTTTCTTGTTGCCGATTTAAAAAATGTAAGAGTTTATTATTTCAAATTAAAAACATATTTCTTTGGTCATTGTTTAATTGAATCTAGTATTTTATTGTTGAATAGAGTAATGCCTATGTGCAAATTTTACATTTTGAAACTCATTGTTAAATATTGAATAATATTTTATAAAAGATCTTAGATTATTTATATAGTAAGCATCTTAAAACATTGAAATGCTAAAATGATTCTATAGTAATTGATACCAGACTTTAACTGGATTACTGATTTATCTAAATCTTATCCAATTCAGGAATTGCTTAAATTCTGTAAATTTATATGAAAATATGTTAATACCATTTATAACAACTATATATATTTTGCTGAAAATGTGATGTGTATGCATATGCAATCTGAATAAATTGTTTGGAATCTATTAATTATCTTGAAAATTATTTTCTATGATTGAAGGAAATTTTAGTTTTATATTAATTCATTATTTTAATCATGAATAAAGATATTAAGTACTGTTTCAACTAAAGTAATTATAAAAATTAAAATATTATTTTTAACCTATGCAATTTTTTAATAAAACACTTGTTTTTTTCTTTAATATTTAATATACATTCCAGTTTTGTAATTGATGCTTATCTCAAACACAATTAAAAGAACATGCAGTAATTGATACTATATAGTAATGAACAACAGTAATTTCTTTAACTGCTAAAATAAATCTATTTGTAATTCATAATCTGATATTCAAGTCTATTTTTATTATTAATTTTATTAGTTAATCTTGCAATATATATATATTTATATATATATATATATATATATATATATATATATATATATATATATATATATATATATACTTTGTACCCCAGAGCGCTTGGTCAAGAAAACAGATATAGGCACTGTAAGTCCTGACCCTGTGGGAGCTCATACCATCATCATGTGTTATACATATAGGAATTAGAATAATGGGAAAAACATGTAAAAAAAAGTAATTTTGGGCTTAATATGAGGTAGAAGCACTTTTGGCAGTTAAAACCATTTAAATACTCCTTGGAATGGACATAAATGTTCTATTTTGCAACAAGTAAGATGCAATATCATTTCTCATGCAGGAGCTGCTTTAATTCGGAGAAAAGCTGAAGATTGATAACAGTATCTCACTCATATTTCCAAAACAGTCTATGATGTTGAAGTATGGCAATTGTGCCGGCCATGAAAGATGTGCATTTGATTCCTCATGTTCTTGAAACCATGATTGTACAGTTTGTGCCTATGACATTGATAATTGATTGGGGCAATCTCCATACAGAAACAGTGTCTGCATCATATAATGCATTCTGTCAGCCAAAAACGTGGCTTATGCATAGCACAGATTCTAACATCGACAATGGGTCAATACTAGAAAGATATAAATGACGGTATCGTTGAGGGTTGTTTTTGCAGAATTCACACATCTGTTTTTTAATATTTGCTGTGTGTATGAGGATATGATATTCAATATTCATCGACATCAATGCAGGAAATGGCCTTATCTGGCAATTGTAACTGGAACTTGGATTAGGAACTGGATCTCTGTTTATATAAAATGAACAGAGATCCAGTTCATGGCTGAGTAGGCAGCCAAATGGTGATCCCTCTTATCTTTGGTTCAACATTTCATAGATTTGAATCTCACTTTGGCCATGGTTGCTTATAGGGTTTGAAATCCACTTTAAACTGTAGGTCCCAGTCTAATTAGCTCCCATGTGCAAAAAATAACCGTTGAACAATAATCAAACCAAACAAACTTACTCCAGGTCACGAGATGAGTTTTCAAACTATTATGGAGCCAACCCCATGCTTCACTGTAAGAAGGAGATAGTTTGGGTTATAGTTTTCATAGCGGATTTGCTACTCGTAAATCTATCATAGAGTGGGAAATAGGAAAAAATTAGATTCATCAGAAAACACCTCTTTCTATTGATCTGCAGTCCATGTTTTACTGTCCTTGCATCACTGTTTCTGATTTACATGAGTCAGAAGAAGTTTTGCATTTGCTACTCTGCCTCAAATATTTTATTTCGATTTCTTTTGAAATGTTTACTATGTTCTGCAGATTTTTATTTAGCTCAGCAGTTACATCTGTGGTCCTGGTCATCAAATGATTTGTGCTCCTGCCATTGGTATAACAGTTTGTAGGTTAATGCTTGTTGTGGTTCAGAATATACTTTAAACTATAGGTTCTGATCTAATTAGGCCCTTTTTAGCAAAAAATGCTTCTGAGCAACAAGCAAAACTAAATTATGGTCTTCGTCTTTCTATTGGTGGTTATATTATCTTTAATTTCTTTCTGTGTCAAACCAAGTTTAGTTTTCCTTTTGCAGTCCTATCTCACACGTGTTATTACACCATCATGCTTCTTTGTTCCTATCCAGAGTTAATCTGTTCCGGAGGTAAAAATAGCCAGGGATGAGTTTGTAATTTAGAAAGAAGGACCAAGCAAAAGATCCCAAAATACTTGACCTCTCTCAGCCAGAAGTATTTTTCTTGCAGGACATTGTGTCCATGGCCTATTTAATGTGACTCAGCTTATTTTTATGAACACAACACTTGTTTGGTTAAGTCAGAATTTGAACTTACTACCTTCCGATGATGGGGATGATGCTCTAATCAACCAAACCACCATTGACTTTATTTCACACATGTTACTTTGCCATGATTATTGTATGCTGTGGTGGAATCTATTGATATTTAATATAGATGTTCTGCTGTGGCTTTCAATTCACTGACCAGATGGGCACCCAGCATCTGGCACTGACAGATCTCTTATTATAGCTTCACCCAAAATGAAGGTAAGCAAGCAATAATGCATAATACACTCATACTTACTTTGGCTCAACAATATTGTACAATTAAACTGATATTTACATATTTAATTTAATCAGATTTTTCTATGATGGGTATCTTACTTCTCATCAAAGATTTTCCATTATTTTAGGCCACCATTATATTTGTGTTGATCAATGTTATTTTTTAAATCAACCTTTGAATGAATTGTACTTTAAACTGGAATGTATATCATTGATGGTAATCTATATTTAATATTAGAGAGATTCTGCTGTTAAAATTATTTTTTTTAATATTATTTCTTATTCTTTTTTTATCTTACATTTTATATAATGTATATTTTTATGTATTCATATCTTACATGTATATTATGCTTATATTATAACATATGAATTTGTTTACATTTTTTGTTACAATCCTAAATGGATATTTTTAACAAATTTTTAAAGCATTTTCCAAATGCACCAGTAAGTTTGGTCTTAATACCAGATTATTATTATCCACACGGAAATTCATAACTTAAGACAAATTTATTTTTTAAAAATTATCAATTATTCTCATTAAATACTACATTTTCAATAATTGGAAACATGTTTATTGTGCCTTGAATATTCTTTGGAAAATAATTATGTACTAAGGTGTCAGTCAATTGGAATGTAATTAAATTGGCTGTCGTTCTGTCAGCCCAAATAATTAAATTCCTATAGCCATACTATTTACACATCATTTTAAAAAAATTCATGAATCAAATGAATCATTAAAGTTCCTTATTTCAATAACATGAGTATAATTATATCAGGATAAAATTTTTTACTGCATAAATAATATTGACCCTTAAAATACTGTGTAAAAAAAGAAAGTATAACTAGTCTAGAAAAAAAGTATAACTAACTAGTAGAATGATTTTAATGTGGGATATATTTGATTAGAAATATTTTAATAATATTTTATCTTAAATAAAATATTTCCCCAAAATGTATTTTTATAGCAAATAAAATTATTTGCTCAATTAATGTTTTGTTTGTTCGTATGTCTTTATTTGTTTTTAAAATGCTTCTTGCTTATGTGATAAAATATTTATAGTATCTAAATAACTACATTGTGATTCAAAATGTTATGTAATTTTTGCTTTAAATTTCTTATACAATTCTATTTTTTAAGGTTTTCTATAATTGTTGATTTAAAATTACATTTGTGTAACAATTTTTTTGTTTGTAACAAAATGGGTGATAACATTCAGATTTTTTTCTTCTCTTGATAATTCTAATCACAATAAACACTAAAAATATGGGAATCATATTTCCGTGATTATAGAAATCACTGTAAAAGTATAACTTTAATAATATTTAAAAAAAAAAAAAAAAAAAAAAAACTAATATTGAATACTTTTATAAAACATAATCACCATGAACACAATATTTAACCCAAATTTTTAACACTAGTATGCAAAATAACTTTTAATTATGTATAATTTTTATTCTGATTATTTTGCTTCTAATTTTAAATTTAATTAATGAAACACATAAACATCTGCTTATTTTTATTTTAGCATTAATTGAAAAATTATTTTACAAAACTAAGGTTCTCTGATCAATTTCTAGTGTAGTCTTGGACAATTGGATATGTTTGCTAAGAATTCTGTCCAAATTATCTGGGAAGATCAAGATATAAATTTAATGCATTTATAATATTGAAAAGATGTTCTCCTTCAATAGAAAACTATTTTTATACAGAAATTCTTAAAAAATTTTAATGCAGAAAAAATTTAAGACTTGTAATATATTTTTATTTTTTATTTATTTATTTATTTTTTTTTGTATCTGTCATTTTGATACATTTAAAGGGTATCTCCTGCTTGTGTATGTGCTTTGTAATTGTTACAAACAAAAATTTGTAGAACAGCAAGAATTCTTACTTCAAACTAAAAATATAATAGATTTAATTTGAAATGCTAATTATTTTTTATATCATTTAATTTACTAATATAAAAAATGTAAGCAATATAGCTATGTATCTAATTTTATACTGTCTGAATATATTTTTAATTGGTTTTTAAATTGAAAGAATGATTACCGATATAATTTGTGTCTTCTCATTAAATTTTTGTATAGAAACTAATATGTATTTACTTGAATTTGTTTTGTGTAAGCAAATATAAATTGTTATTTTAAAATATTTCATTGTTTAATATACATAAAAATGTATATATTTGAATAAATATGTAGGACCAACATTTGAAATGTTTATCTATAGATTGAAAAATTTTTATCGCTATTCAATATGATTTTATTTATTTAAGTTAACATTTTGTGTGAAGCTCTGTCATTTTAAATTAACTATGCTAACTAATTTAAAATTGTAATACTTGGTTGATAATCATCATTTGTTTAGCTTATTGCTTAAAAATATTAAGTACAAAACACTTAAAATTATTTCTTAGTTTCTTTTATACAAAATTCAATTTTTGAAATTAATTTGAATATGTGTCTAGATGATATTTTTTAATAAATTTATTAAGAGATTATTTATTATTGTATCACATTGTCTGTTTCATCAATCATATACATTCATCAAATAATAACAGTTTTACATTGTCTAAATTTCTGTAATATTTTATAAATAAATTATTTTGATATTTTTATTGTGTGATAATTTTGGTTGTTTTAATGATATAAGTTTAAATAGTTAAAAAAATGATTTAACATTTAATAAAATAAGTAACTTAGAGTTACTATTTGCTGCATAATCTACTTGTTTTATTATTTTGCTATTACAACTTGAGACCATTAATATGATATCTTCGATTATGTTAAGAGAGCATTGATAAGTTTCTTAACTATGCTTATGATAAATTTTTAGTTCGTTTTATTAAAAAGTATTTTTAAAAAAGAAAAAAAATTAACAAAAATCAAATCTTTTAATTATTAATGATAAAAATACTCTAATAGAGAATATCTTATTTTACTTATAATTTCAGCTTTATAGTAAATTTTTGTTGACTCTGCTATATGTGTGATTTTAACTTATAACTTTAAATTTTTTGAAATATTAAACAGGTGAAAAGAAATTTAAGGATTTGTTAATATTTTATCATTAGATTAAATTTATTATAACAATTATGATTGTTAATGAGAGTAGTTTAAATTTTTCTTGTAGGTAATAGCTTAAATCCGGAATCAAATTTGTAAGAAAATTAAAAATTATTTAACTTAAGGCTAAAATGTCATTCTCATGGCCATGGTCTTCTTAGTTATCAATTGATGCAGATTTGTAATATGAAGTAAATTTAAGAATTTGTTTCACTGTAGAAGAATTTGCGAATTGCTATTTAAAATTTGATTGTGCATATATATATAATTTTACACAAGAATTTAATTTAATAATTATTTTATTTGTAATACTAAAATTTTGAAACTAAAATTATGAGCTCAAATTTAATTTTTATACATGTTTCTTTTAGTGTATAGAAAATTTTGTTAAACTATTTTTGAATTTTAACACATTACTGGCTATATTTATTGTTGTTTTTTATTTTAATAAATTTATGCAAATTTTTTTGATAATTGAATGTAATTTTCATTTAAATTTTTTCAGTGGTTTGAGATAACCCTCATTCAAGTTTTGGCTTCACTTCTGATGTTACTCACTTATAGTAAACTCTTTATGAAATTATAAGGAGCAGGTTGTGCTATAATTTAATGTGTGATTGTGTGGATTCAGATTGTTTTAAATTCACTGGAACCTCAGAAATCGGAACTAATTTGGGGGAAACCTGTTTGAATTTACATGTGACCTATTTAAATTCTTGTTATTAGTTCAATAATCTGAAAGTCTTGTTAATAATAAAGCAATTTTAACCTTCATAAAGCTTAATATGCCTTCTTTGTTGCGATTCATATTGGTGGGATGTACACTGTTTTTAACTTTCTAAACCAGATTTTTTCATCGCTTACACTGACGGTTCTTCCAGCTCAGAATGCGACAGGGGTGGTTCTGGCATTTTCCTTATCCTTTTAGACTAATCATGTCTCGAACATCGGGTTGCAGCTGGAAAAATTGCCTCCAACTTCTCTAGTGAGCTGGTTGCCATAAAGGCAATTCTTATTCTTTACCCCACAGTCAGTCCCCTCGAATGGCATCAAAATTTTCGCTTACTTTAAATCTGCTCTGGAGGCCATTAAAGGAGATAAAATGCGACTTGCCTAAGACATCAACACGCTTCTGTCCACCATAGTTGCAAGGGAGAAAACCTGCACTATCCAATGGGTCCATGCACATGCTAACATCGGGGGAACAGGCGGACTCCCTCACCAAGGAGGCTAGAAATATCAATCCACTTCCCACGACTACCACTTGTGTCAATGCAAACGCCACTGTAAGGCATCAGCTCTGCAGGGACTACGGAAAAAATGGTGCCTACCAGAGCTTAATCCTGACTATATCACCTCTACCACCAGCAGAATGCAGACTGGGCAGATGAGAGGGTATGAAAATCATGACTGACGGATCTAGAACATACGCAGAATGCAGGACTGAACAGTTATTCCCTCTTAGATCCGAGATATCTCTTCAACTGCATCTCTGTTGCCTCGACCCTCTTCAGCATAGACCCCAACTTCTACCATGACACCTTCTATACCGAAAAAGCTGAAGATGTGGCCACAGAACAGTGCTCCATGCCTTTGGTCCCATATAACTTGTCCTTTTTTTTTACCTTCGCTTTTTTCTTTCTCTTTGCACTTGTCACACGGCAACAACACTGTTTTTAATGCGTCACTTTGTCTATTTGATATGTCAACAAAATGAAAATACAGTAATTTTTTTTTTTATCTTAAATCAGTGTCTGGTGTAATTCTTGCTTTGTGCTTATTGTGTATATGTTCATTAATTGTGTACTATTCCATCTTTTGTAAATTTTTTATTAATTGATAATAGTAGATTAATTGTGCAGTAGAATGTCGGCAAAACATAAACACTGCGCCTGTACTGTTAAAGAAAAACTTTAAAATGCTTAAATGCCTAGACAAGGAAAAAGTGCTACAAAATTAACTCCTGGAGTTGGTGTTAATAAGTTTACAATCAGTGAGTGGATGAAAATTGGACTGAGATTGAACGTTTCTGTCCTATGACTATTGATTTCTGCTCATGACAAACTCGACAAAACTTTTTGAGCTTTATCCAGGAAAGACAGAAAGAAGTTCCTATCAGCAACCCATTAATTTTTTTAAAAAAGGCATTGCTGCTGAACAAGGCTATGATTCTGTGATTCTAGATTTACAGCCATTAGCGTATAATTACCTTGCTGAAAAAAGGAGATATGTAGTTCGACTGTAGCTGGAGAAAAATTATCGGTATATGTTGTCACAGCAGAAGTATACTTACTCAAATTGCTGAGGTTGATCGCGACAACAAACTACTTCCCTTGACAGTTGTATAACATGAATGAATTCGGATTACTATTTTAAAATGCTTTCTCTATACCAAAAGTTCTGCTTCCAAAGAAGAATTGTCTAACCAGGATTAAAAATAAATATGGAATATCTGACTGTCATGGCTTGTAGAAACACTGTGGTTACTAATGAATTATCACTAATAATTATTGGCAAGTCAGCAAATCTTGTCTTAAAGTACATAAATATGACAACTTTACTAGTTTACTACAAAAATAAAAAAGGCTTGGATGAATGATGATCTATTTCAAGAATGGTTTGAAATGCAATTTGTTCTTCCAATTTCAAAATTCAATGAAACAAATGGCTTGACAGACAAAATCTTGCAATTGATTGACAATGCTCCATCTCATTCCTCTGACACAATCTTAGTAAAATATGACATCAAAACTATTTTTCTGCTGCCTAATTCGACACCACTTTTGTTGCATAGGATTACTGAATATTACAAAATGCCAGGCTTTACTATCATAAAATAGGCTCAAACTAAACCTACTGAACCCCACCTAATTTTCTTTTCTCGCATAACAGATGGTGAATTGTCTAAAGCTATTGGATGCCTGAAGCCAGGCAAATCCCCTGGAAATCATGGTATACATTCTGGGTTCCTCTCATTTGGGCCCAATTGCGCGTTAGACTTTATTACGTTTCTTCAACCTGGTTTGGAATAATTCTGACACATTGGCATAGCTCTCTTATTATACCGGTCCATAAGAAAGGCAAAGATCCACAAGACATTGGTGGATATACACCAATTGCTCTTACCAGTATTTTGGGGAAGATGATGGAGCGCATTGTGGTAGGAAGACTGAATTGGTTTTTGGAAACCAATAGACTTATTACGAAAGAGCAGGCTGGCTTTCGCCAATACCATTCTACGAATCAACACGTTTCCTTCCTTAGCCAATCAATTAAAGGCTTAGATCTATGCCTTGCATAAGATGCTTATTATATCCAGATGATCTGGTCATTTTTACAACTTCCCCAAAGAAAGTTGCCAAGCTATAAAACAAAGAGACTCGGTCATGCTCTCAGTAATTTGGGGAACTGGTGTAACTCAAATAACATGATGGTTAATATTGAGAAAACTGTCTTAGTTCAACCTATTCAAGTGGAACTAATCTACAAGAGTCTCCCAGTGCGCCAGGCAGAATGTTGCACCTATTTGGGAGTGTCTTTTGACAGGAAGCTATCCTGATGTCTATTCATTGAGAATATCATCGAACGTATCGCAAATAGGCAGACAATGTTAAAACGCTTTGCAGGGTGTAAATGGGGTTGCTCTTCGCAGACTCTTCTTATTGACTTTTAGATCCTTTTTTCTTCCACTGATGACTTTTGTGAGCCTCTTATTAGTACGTCTGTACGCAATATGGTTCCCTGGCATTGTTTTTTAATCAAGTGCTCCGCCTCATCACTGAGATTGTTAAAAGTACTCCGGTACATGCATTGTACATGTATACAGGCCTCAGATTCGTCAAATCGATTATACAAGAAAAGACCCTTTTGCTATGGGAGAAAATTGGACGTATCCTAGGAGCACTAGAGCTCTGATATGACCATGATATAGCTCTTAATCTCGAATGGAACCTTAAAACACAGTGGGGTTTCATTCAGGCAGTTTTCCTGCTAAAGAGGGATATTGAGTTGTGGTGCAAATCTGGGCCTCTTCCACCTTGCCCAATTGAATCTTCTAATTTTAGTGTGTTCTTTGATCTATCTGAGAGAATTTTCAAGAAAGTCAGATACGGAGATCCTGAGGGTTCTCACATATGAGACCATAAACACTCATTATCCTGAGCAAGATTGTCTGAGAATTTATACTGACGGCTCCCAGTTGCAGGAAGGATCCAAGGCTGGAGCAGGGATCTACTGTCCCCTCTTTTCAATTGCAAATCCATCTGGTACATTTGCATCCGCATTTGATAGGAAAATGCTTTCGATCAGGATTGCTCTTTCTCAGTTGACTTGCCATCTTAATAGGTTCTCCAAGGCAGTTTTACTTAGTGACTCCCGGGCCGCATTGCAATCCTTGAGGCCTACTTCAAATTCTGTATCCGCTGTTGCCCATGAATGTTGGAGCCTACTTCAGAGTTTGTCCTCCAATGTAAAAGACATTGTTCTTCAATGGATTCCGGGCACTGTGGAATCCATGGCAATGAAATTGCCGATACAGTGGCAAAAAGGGGGACCTTGACTTTACAAACATCTTTTTCTAGAGTATCTGTTTGCATAATAAAATGACTAATTAAAAATTCATTGTCTGAAAGATTCAAAGAGATTCTCGAATCCCTGCCAGGGGCTTTTTAGATACATTGACTATTGTTACAGCTGTTTTATTTTATGTTTTTTCTTGTTTGTATTTTTGCTGTAATTGTCATTTTATCTGTGCCATTGGAAATAAAAAAAAAATCTATCATAAAATGTTTGTACAAACTTCGATTGGAGGGACAGACATATCCATAAAAGGAAAATAACCATTAAAGATGTGGTTACAGGGTTGCCATCAAAATTGGATTGAAATTGATGACAATGGCCTCTAAGAACTACTCATTAATAGGGACATTGTTTCAGTGGTGATCGGATACAAAAAGGATCATGAAGAAAGTAAAGAAGATGCCTCAACCACAAGATCGTTTTGTATGCAATTCAAGCACTTGAAATTGGATTTCGCTATATGCGCAGAACACACCTAAATTTCATTTCGGCTAATGTAACAATCATGCATTTCTGGTGCAATGTCACATCATCAAGTGGAATCAGTTTATTATATCAACAAAAGAATACCGTGCGCGCGAGAGAGATAGAGAATTCACTTTTACATAATAAGGTACAGAGTTATGTATTATGCATTGCATTAAAAAATTTATTAAAAATATAGCTATCATTAAGAAAATAATTTAGCATTTGAATCGTAATTATAGATTTTCCTCTTTTTCAAATATAATTTTAGTCTTCAATTAACAAGTTTATCAGATTATTTAGAATTTCAGATTTCTGAGGTTCTAATGTATTTATCATAAGTTTCCAAATAAAAATGCTTTTTAATTTAAAAATGTATTGAAGAATTTTTATTCAAAAGTTATTCCATTTTATGATTTAATAATTAAATAAACATGATTACCAATCATCATTATTTGTAAATGTTTATATTTAAATTCGAAGACTTTTAATGTGATTCAAGAAAGTTCTCTGCATAGTTATCGTTTTGAAGTTATTTAGCTGCTTAATGTAAAAATTTTGTTTAATATATTCATATTTATGATTGTAATTTTGTAATACCTAAGTTTCGGATCATGGACTGAGAAATTAGTGTTACTTGAAAGAGAATTTAAGAAATTCATTTGTTTGTGTTATAAGATCTTATTTATTAATTTTTATTTTGTCCCAATTATTATATTTGAGTTTTTACTCATAGTTTTAGTTTCTTAATGTACAACTAGTGATTAAAATTTCTACATGGGAAAGAAATGCAAATAATAAAATTATATATATATATTGAGGAAAAATATTATACAAGAAGTAAATGAATTTTTAATAATAGGAAGTAATTAAGAAATTTGGAAGAGCATAAATCTGAAAGATAAATACCTAGAATATCATCTCCTCAAACAATAATGCTCTATTTGCCTTATCTGAAAGTTATAAAAATATGAGTTCATAAATTATATAATTTTAAAATCCATAAAGAAATTTCTTTCAGTTTTTCATCATTTCATTTTATGGGAGGAAATAACTTTTGCATGTCTTTCAATTTTTAATTCTTTTTAAATTGACATTTATCCAAAATTTGTTAAAGAGCTGTAATAAAGTAATTTAGTTCATATTTTAATATTTTGTTATTTAAAATTTAATTAAACATTTTGAGAAGACATGATTATACACCAATGAATTTTAGTTATAAAAATAATATAAAATGTAAGAAATACTATATTCAAATTATTCATGTTTAGTTTAAAAGAACCCATTTATCTACAGTTTTTATATTTAAAATAAAATTGTTTTAATGTACATTATATATATATATATATATATATATATATATATATATATATATATATATATATATATATATATATATATATATATATATATATATATTATATAAGTTATCATTTAATAAATGTTATCTATTGTATTTAATTTGAGAAAATATTGACATATAATGCGAAAAATCAATAAAATTAAATGAATGATACTAAATTTTATGTACTTTAAGAATGTGGTGCATTAAATTTATGGTTGGAAGTTTCATTTTTAGCGTTATATTAATGTCTACTAAAAATATTTTTAAAGGAAAGTTACATGACAAAATAGATGGTAGTTCCTTAATATGTTTATATAAAAATAATTTTTATTATTACAGAAAAATATATAGTTTGTCAATTTCAAAATATATTTCAAATTTTTAGTTTTTTTTTTTATTCTTTTGTTCACATTTTATAATTTTAATTAAATATATCTTTTATTAAAATTGTTTACACAATTTAAAATTATTTACAATTTATTTTTTTTAATTTTGCATACTTTAATTTACTGAACTTGAAGACTTATGTAAATTCTCATAAGTAATATAATTCTTCTAGTTTATATATATATATATATATATATATATATATATATATAAAGATATGTATATATATCTATATATATCTATCTATCTATCTATATATATATATATATATATATATATATATATATATATATATATATATATATATATATATATATATATATATATATATATATATATAAATGAATTTTCACTCTTTGAAACTTTATACAAAGCATTCTAAAATATAACTATGAATATAGTGTGAAACTTATTTGTTATTAAATCAAATTGTTAAATAATTCTTATGAATAAAATGCTACAGTAATGTATGATATTACATAGCTTAAAAAGCTTGCATTTATGTTTACTTGGCAAATTTTTAAGACAAAGTCAATTTCAAAATTAGTGGATTTCTACTTCTAAGGTAATTTCTACTGACATACTAAGTATTACTAACATAGTGTGTTATAGTTACTAACATAACATACTACATTAGAATGTAGTAACTAACATTCTAAGGATAGATTTGAAATATTAACTAGTTAAATGTTTTGCTGATTTGCTCATGAGCATATTTAGCTTCATTGGAACTAAAAATAGAAAATAGGAATTTCTCTTAAATTATTTAAAGTCACGCTTTGATTTTATTGAGTAACTATTGTGCTTTAAATTTTCCATTATTCAATAGCATGAAATTGAGAGTAGTTTCTTTATTTCAATTGCATTTAATATAGTTCTTGCTCAAGATGATCAATATTGATGACAAAAATATGTTCAGTTGTCATTAATTTAAAGATTTCTAAATGGCTGAGTGATTATTTATCTACTCTTAAGTAAATATTTTGTAATTTTCTTAAACCTGAATAGTATATGAATCTGAATTTCCCCTTCATAGAATATCTGAATACATATATATTTGAATAAACTTGAATGTTTATTTCTCATGCTATCGATTCAGTGTTTATATTTGTGTTTTGTTATTATGTTTTGTGTGTGTGTTATTACCTTGCACATATTAATTTTTTGATTTTATCACGACTTTTTTAGATTATTCTTTTTATTAAGATTATTTCAGACCATATTTAATATTTAAGAATATAATTTTCAGAATTTCAGTGAACAATACAAATTGTCTTAAAAAGTGTATTCCACACCAACAGATGGTATATATAGATTTGAAACATTTTCATGTGTGTTATTATATGAATTAAAACATGTATTTCAATGTTATTAATATCCCCATATACAATCATTTGAATTTGCTATTACATTTCCTACATATATTTAACAGTAATGTACAGTTTAGAATTCAAACCACTGCAAACATTCGAACCCACAAACTATTGATCCGAAGGCAAGAACTCTAACTATTCGGCTACCAGCTTAGCTTTAAGGGTGAAGTTAACTAGGGATTTAGCTGTATGAAAAGAAAGTATGTAGAATATTAATCCGTTATATTATTATTATTATTTAATCTAAGTTCCTGTCTTAGCCACTATATCAGCTTTTTGGTTGCCCATAGTTGTAGGAATAATAAAATACTCGTAAAAATCAATTTTAAAATTACTATTTTGAATTTAAATTAAGTACTGTCGCGTAGACAAAAATAAATACAAGGTTATAAGTTGAGGAACAAAAGGATTTATTAGAGAAGAACAGAACGGAGAATGAAGGAACTCATCATTTATGCACAAGCAGATTATTAGCGAAACATCTTGCTCGAACAATAAAGTCCTGGAATCGTCTAGATTTTAGACAAATAGTAAGTAGCAAGTTTTAAATTAAAATTCCAGTCTTCGGATAAAATACCAAAGAGAACGGATCCAAAGTTCGATGCTCTATCAACCAAGCTACAGGGAACGATTGCAAACGACAACAATCTTTTTACGTGTGGCAATAATTTAAAATAATAAATGAATGAATAAACCATTAGAACATTTCAGAAATAAAAACTTTACATGATGTTGACATATAAATATTTAAAACATGTTCTTATTTGTTCTTAGATGTTTCAGATTATCACATGATAATATTTGTGACATTTATATATATTCATTCTTTTTAATCAACATGAGTTTAATGCAACATATAAATGTAGTTTGCACTTTATTGTTAAAATTATTCAGTGCGCATATCATTTATATTGTTCTTCACACACTTTTTTTTCATCAATTACAAAATTTTAGGATTTCAAGTGTATAACTTCAGTGTTCCTGGCATATAGATAATTTGAAATTCCATCTTTGCATATTTATTCCTTGCATTAACTCTTGATACATTTATTTCCATTTTATCTCGCCAAAAATCAAAATTTTGGCGATAATAAACTTGTAACTATGCATTTTAAAAGAATCAAGTGACAATTTAGATACTTTTTCTTAGTGAATATGTAATATTTTTCCATTAAAAATATATTTACTAGCAAAGGCAGCTAATTGGAGAAAATACTCGTAATTTTAGAAAATTTCAATTGAGCATAAGGAGATTAGTGTGTCATGTTAATATAAATGTATGTTTTATCAAAATTGGCAAAGTAATTTGTTGATTTAAATTTTTAAAAGAAATAGAATATATAAATACCTATATGTATCTATATATATTAATTGTAACCACATGTTTTAATATTAGTAGATTAAAATATAAAAAAAATGTAAGCCATTGAATAAATTTTATTTATGCTCAAATAAAATTCTATTTATGCTCAAAATATAAAATGTGAAAATATTTCCTTATAGATGTACGTTTACTTAAAAAAAATTACTAAATTAATCCGACCAATGTCATGAGAATACATATATATACAAGCCACAACTTACTACCAAAACACAATTATACTTCTACATATAACATTTTCTCAACAATTTCCACAACAAAACTAACTTTTATAGTTTTATTTCTGCAAAAACCTAAAACTGATATTTTACACTTGATTAGGAAAACTTTGCGCTGAACTAACACCTAATAGTGTACACGAACGCTTAAAATGTAAAAGTTTATGGTAGTTCGTTAATTTTCTAACATTTAATTTTTATGTGTTTCTTATAGTACATCTAATCAAAAGGAACAGTAGTTGCTTTTATTTGTATATCCTATACACCATAAAAATTGATAGAAGAAAGTAACTATTACACCCTACCATAATTACTGAAAGTTTCATCTGATCTTAGAAAAAAAGTATCTGTTGAATATACGGTTAGAAGCTCAACTTCAATCAAAATCATTGATTCAGATGGATGCTTTTCGCAAGCACATTAATGATTAAGTAAAAAAAACTTTTTTTTAAATTACGTCCTTATTTTGGCTCTTTCGAGCATAATAAGCCTTGCAGTCCAATAAAGAAATGAAGTATGCAAGAGAAAGACGAAGGCTGTAACAGATTTAGCGGGGTGCACCACGAGGAGGCCTGTTGCACTGTACCCTAGTAAAAAAACTGATTTGAAGATAATTTCCTAGTGTCATAATATTGTGTATCTCTTTCTGAATGTGTATATAGGTTATTCCTTCGAGGCTAGTCTATGATGATTCAATAAATATTACATTATGAACAAAGTAACTCCGGCGTTAGGTGGTCGTTCCAAAGTTTACCTATGTCAAAAGTTGTATTTTGTGTGCTCGGTGGACAATATGGAAAGAAATATGAAAGTACTATAAAAAAATCGCTTTTTTAATAATCTTGATGGAATTGAAGATGACCTTTGTCACATAAAGTCTTTGAGAAGCATTGTGGATCTACTTGCAAGGATTAAGAATCAAATACTAGTGAATCTCAGATAGCACGAATTGATTGTTTGCTTGTTTGTGGAAAAGATTAAAAAAAAAAAATGTTATTTTCATGCTTGTTTGCTAAGGTTATTAAAGTAGCATGTAATAGTATAAATTTTAACTCCCAAGATATGTATAGTTGAAGTTAAGTATTTGTGATCTGAGAGGAAACACACACATCCCTATTATAAGCCGCAGTATGATTTCTTAAGTAAAAATTTAAGAAAAAACACGACTTAATAAGCACAAACACAGTTGTTAAATCACTGCTATGACAGAATATTCTTAAATGTAAATTCATAATTGTTGTTTTATTATATTAATTTAATGTGTTTATATATCCAGATATTAATCGTAGTAAAACCCTTTGGACTCAATGTAAGACGTTTTTCATCATCGCTGAAAATATGCAAGAAATATTATGCATGCATTTTTTCTTAATGATAAGTATTCTTAAAACTAATTTTTACGAAAATTCTTCTTCTTTTCTTTTAATGAAAACTTGTGTTTTCAACTCTAATTTATTTATTTTTAACAGTATTCAAGTGATGTATTTCGAAAAGTACATAAATAGTAAACGCAAAGGAAATCGAACATTTGTAACATAAACTATTAACTTTCTTTTTTTTATATTCTTTTTACTATCTTAAGCATAGCTATAAGAAACAGCAATGACTAAGAAATTTTTTAGAATGATATCTTCTTCAAAAAAATGAAAAACTATATTTTTAAACTTTATAAAGACTGGATGTCAACCAATATTGAATAAAATAAATTCTAAGTATAAAAAGTTTTGTCCTTATCGTTTGAAAGATAATTTGAAATAGGTAAAACAGCATATCATCAGATTACACTAGCTAAGAAATATCTATAGATATATAATAAACATTTAATAATTATGTAAAAAATATCTGTGAAAAGTACAAAAAATGTTCTGTATATGAGAAAAGTTTACATTTTTTCGATAGATTTTTATTAAAAATTAAAAAAACTATTTAAATCTAGTAATAGAGATAAATTAGAAAATGACTCTTTAAAATTAGGTTGATATTCCCAAATAGTCTATCTTGAAAAGTCAGTTTATAGCTAAGCATATTATACACTGTAAACCCATTCACTTTACTGTGAATATGAAGGCAGAATTTGGGCTGGACTTCACCTTCGAAAGATAAGGTTTCATTCATCATAGCAAAACCTTCGATATGAATAAGTTTGGAGAAAATGATTCTTACCTTTTTGTAAAGGTGGTTCAACCAAGCATTTTCTTGACACGAAGATGCTTGAATCACAAAAAGTTTATTCCGAAAACTGAGAACATATGCATCGTTTATCGGGGAAAGAAAAGGGAACAAAAAAAATTGTCTCATAGAACAGGGAAAATTCCAAATTCAAAAAGTGTTCTGATAGGGAAAGAGTTAGTTGACTTCAAATTGTTTGGATTGATTCCTCAAAGAATCAGGAATTCATCCGCTACGTAAGTGTTGCTAATTTTCATTAAAAATTACATGATTTGATTATAAAAATAAAAAAAATCTACTTTTTGATAGAGTTGAAAAGATTTTCTAGTTATTATAAATATATTTCCAAATGAAGGCTGTTTTTAGAATTTCTAGAAAAATCTTTCTCAAGTTATTAATGTTTTAGACATATCTTCACAAAGCATCTAATTCTCTTAAAAACAGTGTTAAAACAATTTTAAAAATATATTATTTTAAAAATTATCCAATCTACAAAAAGTGAAAGTTAAGCCATAAAACATTTGTGAAATATGCTTCTGAATTTCTCCACAGATTTAACATTACAGCTAATTTTCAATAGGGAATGCAGTGAGTCCCATTATAAGAGTCAACAGATAATTCAATTGTATGAAGAGAAAGTACGTTGTTGTATCAGTGATCTTTTATTAATCAATATATCAGCTTTTTCGTTCACATAATTATAGAAACGATAATAAATTCATTAAAATTTTCTTTTCGAATTAAAATTAAAAAAAAAAGGAATTCTTTAAAAGAACAAATCGCTGATTAATATTAATGGATTGTTAATCATTAGAACATTGCGAAACAAATAAAAGCTTTGCTTAATTGAGCACAAATATTTCAAAGCTGATATTCTTATTTGTGCTTAAATATTTTGAATTACTGCACGCTGTACTTATTATAGCATTAACATTCGTTATTTTAAACTGATGAGTTTAATGTAACAAGGGGGCATAGTTTGTACTTTATATCTAAAATTAATTTTGATAGATTGTAGTAAATCAGTAATTTTAAGTAAAACTATAACAAAATTATTAAGAAACAGCGCTTTCACACAAGCCGAAGCTGCTATTATCCCATTATCTTATTTAAAAATAAGTTATCAGCAATTATATTATACCCTTTTTAATTTTATAAAGCTTTAATAAGTGGCAGATAAATTTTATTCAAAGAAATATGTATATCAAAGCAATGTGTACAATTGCTTCAGTTCGATGATATGAAAATACATGAATTTACTATATTTTCTTATAACGATGTTCTTATTTAGTCAGAGCCTAATATGCGATTGTGGAAGTCTGCATGATAAAAATTTTGATATCTATTTACGATTATTAAAAAAAATTGAGAAAAAACATTCTGAATTTGATGCCACGATGCCTAACGAAATGCCTAACGTCGATGCCTAACGTCTTCTTCAGGATAACTAACACAAAACACGTTGCTTCATGATGTCATATTTATCAAACACTAACGCTAATTTAGGATGTTTTAATGCAGTAAAAGGTATTCATTCTACATCTAGCATCCGATTGCTCGTCACC
The DNA here is from genome assembly GCA_030067965.1 of Latrodectus elegans. Lineage (NCBI taxonomy): Eukaryota > Metazoa > Arthropoda > Arachnida > Araneae > Theridiidae > Latrodectus > Latrodectus elegans. The sequence continues at coordinate 79,324,670 of CM057811.1, forward strand.
CAAAGCAACTCCAGTCCTCAATCGAACACGAAAACCGCGCGATTCTGTCCTTGTGTCTCCACCCTTAGCCAGAAAACGGAAAATTGTTTATTATCTGGTTTTCGTTCTAATCTTTAGTTTTAATTGTAGCTTCTTTTTATGAGATATGAGTATCACATTCGAAATTGATTAATCAAAAGTAATAGTGAGACCAAAAATGTCAAATTACGTAAGAACTGTTTAGAATTCATGTACAAACATTTGTTTTTATTAAAAGACGTATATACTGAACATAGATAGAAAGGTGATTTTCTTAATCTTTTTTGAAAATATTCTAAATATACAGAATATACAAATATTCTAAATATATTTGATTTTATTTGAATAAGTTTTCCTGCATTCAGTATTTAATTTCTGTAATCACATATATTTTGCAATGAAATAAATATTTGCTTAAAAATATTAATCTCCTTTTATTTTTTAATAATTGTCTATGCATTAATATTATGTAAAAAAAAACCGTAAAATAAAATTGGTACCCTTTTATTGTGTGTGTGACTTTCACTTATTCATTAAAATAATTACATTAAATTGATTAAGTTAACAGATTCAATCAACTTGATAACAGTTAAGTAATTACAGAAAAAATTTATTTGAAGTTTTCCTACATATATTCTAATTATTAATTGCCGTTTTGTATGATTTCAATAATTTATATAATTTAAGAATTCAATTGATTGTACTCAGAAAATATAAAATTATTATGCTAATATAAGATAAAATAAAGTTAAAATTCAGCTAAAATATTCAAAATTACCTATAAAATATAGTAAAAACCTGAAAAAAAGCATTATTTTTCTGATGCAATGAAATAAAATCGAAAAAAATAAATAATTTATACACCATTGCTAATGACATCCATAAAAAAATGACGAGAAAAAGAAGAACAAATGTATAAATAATATATTTTTGTTGCTTAAATTATTAATGAATTCAGAAACTTCTTTTGTAATAATTAAAGTTTTTTTAATTATTGAGGTATAAGTGAAATCAAAATTATTCATTAAACAGAAAATACCTTGATAAATATTTGATTGTTAAACTGAATTTCAGTTTAAAATCCAAGATGGTAAACATTAGATATTATATAAAACTATGATAAGTATCTCATATATCGTAATTATCAATAGATTATTTTCATTTATAAATACAATGTATTTAACTTTTCAATAAGAATATTGTTCGTAACAATAAATCTGTAGAGAGCGTCTTCGTTTATTCTCAGAGTTTCTGCTCACTCAGCTCATTTCGGGCCTACATAAAGTGGTGATGTTATATAAACCTATGTATGTGTATGCATCTGTCTATAACGATATTTTTTATTCTTTTTAAACCATATTTATGCATATTTTTCATTTTCAGGAAAGACAGGAATAGGAAAGTAATAAGTATTTAATTTCAATTGCCTTTTCTTCCTTATCAACACATTATGATTGATGCGAAACAATTGCATTTAAAATTCGTACGAATCTCTATTCAGAACTTTTATAAATTCCATTTTACATTCTGTGAAGTGTATGCAAGAAATAAATAATAAAAACAAAAGTAATTCTACATACAATTATCACATGTTATTTAACTGAGACATAATTATTTTTATTAAATTTATTATGATGCATCTAATAAAGAGAAAATAATTTTAAGATATTTTAAATCTTCACCTAAACTAAGCACTTCCTTATCACAGACATGAAGTAATATTTCTTTTTTTTTCTCTCTCTCTCTTTTACCAGTTAAACTAAATGACTTTCGATACATGCAATTAAAATTTTTAATATCTCTGCTCCATTATAAATAATAATTTATTACTGTTTTAATGACAAGCTCATGAAGACAAATATATATTTTAAGTTTTATACATTTATAATTTTCACAAGGTATTATTATTTTTTACATACCAATAAATGCTTAATCGTAAATCTCAAGTTTATTTATAAATCATTTGAAAGTTCCATTGAATAATGTTGAGAGAAAGATTTATTTGCTTAGCTTTCAGCTTTCTTCAAATCAAATTGCATTACGTATAATAAAATACAAATGAACAGAATTACAAAATTTAAATTTTAACAAAAATTTCTAATAAGCATTTGATTAGAGAACTAATTAAATATAGAAATAGTGGATTTAATACAATAAATATGTGTTATTTGTTTAAGACAAATGTTACATTATAATTAAAGTTAAGTCCTGAATGATTAAAATATAAATAAAAAGGTATAATACATATCTTTTAATATATTTTCTGCCTTGTACCAAAATGGGAATTCGTTTGAAAGAACAACAATCAAATCTAACTTTTCTTAGATATTAAATTTTATTATGACAAGATTTGAAAGTTTCTGAGCGTTGATCTTTTGAAAGAATAGCTCCATAATCTTCAAATTATATTGATATTTCATATACATTTTTAAATTAATGGTAAAGGAACTATATTTGCCTTACAGTAATTATTGCTAATTTTATTTTTTATTTGCAAATGTATTTAGCACTTATCAATAATTATAAATTTTCTTAACAGTATAATTCTAAAATTTAGTGTATCATAACATTTTCTACAAAATAAATGTATAACAATGGTTGCAAGCAGAAGAGTTAATGCTTAAAATTCAAAATTATATAAAATATCCTTCCATTCCTAAATGCTAAAGTAATTTATTTTGGATACTTTAAATTAAATTAAATATGTCAATATATTACGTTTTCAAGCTTATGACCATTAGTTATTTTTTAATAATTTTTTTAAAATAATTTAGAGAAGATTTTTTTATTTATTTTAACTTAATTATTCGATTGAATAATTTTTGAATGGAAGTAATAATGTTGAAATTTTTAATTTAGTACTTCTTTTCAATATTTATCATACTTTCTTTTAATAAAATAGGCAAAATTTATGTATACCAAAATATTAATTGTGTATAAAAAAGTAATTTCACATAATGTTAATTTAAAGTACAAAAAATATATCTTGTAAAAACAAATTATAGTTAATCGAAAATCAGAAAAATATGGAAAATAATTGTATGCATATAAAAATGAATTTTAACACCAATATTGTCTAACGATTTTAGGTTTGTTATATAATGATTAATAATTTTTAGGTTTGCGGTTCAATTGATTTTAAAATAAATTTCAGCTATTAATTTGGAATGTACTCTAAATTAAACTACATTAAAGGTGAGGGTTAAGATAAGAATTGATACACAGTAATTAAGATTGGACGTATATAAGTTTAGTGAATGAAATAATTTAGGATTAAAAATTATTCTAGTTCCATTTAATCACTAAACAATATTCAAATCATTGAAATTCACAATTATAGTATAGATGATTTCATAGTATGATTTCATGTGATTAGATTTTGTGTAAACTCTCCATATATCATTTTTTAAAACTAATATACACATGTAAAAATGAATGAGCAGAAATCTATAATTTTTATTTTCTTTCTGAATTGTATCAGATATTAGGATTTAGTAATACATTAAATTATTATATGAATTTAAGAATAACTCCATATTTACATTATATAAATAATATAACAGTTCTAAAATTTTTTAAACAGTGTTTAATATGTATACATATTGATAGGGATTATACCAATCATTACATCTATTAATATATTCCAAGAAATAATAAAAAAACATTAATGATATTATCAATAAATAAAATTTAATTTCATGGTATTAAAGATGACAATTTTCCTTCACGGCAAGTTCATTAGATACAATAGTTTTCATGCAAATATAAGGATTACCAGTTTAATGTAAAAATAGAAAAACTTTAAATATTATCGATATCACAAAATTATTCACATCTATTTATATTCATAAAGTAAACATGAATTTTAATTTCATTTATGAATTCCAGAACTGATGATTGAATGTAGAATATTTTTTTCCAACGGCAGGGCAAATACAAGGAATAATACAAATAAAACACAAAAAATCTCAAAATAGAGATGAGACGAAGACAGGACAAGTGATTATAGTACACAAACGTAAAAAATATGACCGAAGTCATTGCCCCCAAGTTCTCTGGATTGCCAATAAAGTGATGATTCAGAGCTGTCATGCAATGCAGCACAGCGGTGGATTTTGTTCAGCCAGTAAGTCGTGCGTGACCCGTCAGGAGTTGAAACTGCCCCACAACTAACATGACGAAAATTGTAGACCACTTTGCCGTATGAAATACATTTCTATGGAGTACCACGAGGAGGTGGGTCTACTTTGCACCCCATGCATGCACAATATATATATATATAGTAAGGCTATGGCTATGGAGGTAAGGCTATGGCGCGTTTTTTTTTATTCACAAGTTTCGCCAAGAGTCCTAATCCTGTGTTGTCAAAAGACAATTATCGTTTTTCATTTTTCAACAAATTATTTTCAAATTTTTATGCATATTTTGTTTTAAAATTAAATAAGTTATTGCATTTGTACTTCATAATTCACGTAAGAAAAATACTATGCTAGGAAAATGGGTTTTATTTCATAATATTAAAAAATACAAATTCCAAATTATTTTAAGATTCTATATTTTGAAAGTTTTATAAAAATTATTTTGTATTTTAATGATAAATAGTTCAGGAATTCTTTTGTTATAATTTAATAATTCTCGTTGATATAAATTTGAATAAAGAACAATTTATTTTTACTACTCCCATCATAAAAGAATGCTAAACGTGCTTAGAAGAGAAACAAAAATAAAAAAAAATTATTGCGAAAAGGTTTAAAATTTATATAATTGTCCTATAAATATATAGAAAAATGTACAACCGTGAAAAAAGTGATAAGAATCTCCAAACTTAAAGTGAATATTTTTGTGCATGTGAAAATTTTCTGTACCTTTCTGATGACGCATGCAGTTTTTATACCATAAGTCGATATCTCGGGAGCTGTACAAAAAATGAATGTTGTGTTGTGTATGCAAAAATAAAACCAAGTTTGAATCTCGATAGAAATTCTCTTAATTTCAAAATACCGCGTATCCAAAACTGAAACCCTTAAACTTAAATAAGCTTACATGCGTACAGACTCTACATATTTATCTCTTTAAAATTATAGGAAGTTTAAAGTCTAACAGATTTTAATTCAAATAAAATAGCAATATTCTTTAAGCAATAATCAAATAATTATTTTCATTAATTACGAACTAAATTTATTCTCAGTTTATTATTATTACATTATTTTGTCGCACACAAACGAATATAGAAATAACTCTTATGAATTCGTCATAATATCTCACGAAAAGTATATAAATATTTAAACTATACTGTTTCTTTAATAAAAAAGCCTTTATTTTTGTTTTAGACTATTACTTTAATGTCTCTATAAGTAGGTCCATAAATAGTTTTTTTTTTTATAATATATTTGTTTTAAAAATAATTCCCCATAATTCTTACATTTAGGAAACTATTATTTTTTTAATATTTTTGTTAAGTTTTTCTATAGTGATGATTAAAATAGAATAATATATTACTGCAAAAGCATGATTATTTTCTGAATGTAATCTCATTAAATATTAATTATGAAAGTTTTAACGCAATCTGGAAACCAGAACAATTCATAGTGTAAATATATTTCTTGGAATGGAGGAAACTAAGCATGATCGAATTAATTGTTGAAATCTAAGCAAATGATTTTATGGTTGTAGGTTGGACACTCCTCCCAGCGGATGATCCAAACCTATTTTCTCCAGTGAGCTTAGAAAGCTGGTAGGCTGAATGGTGGGAGAAAAGTGTGCATTCTTCTTTTCCAAAGGCGCAACATTAATAGAAAAAAAAATGAAATGATGCATTCTCTACTAATTAATGTCCCAGATTAATGAGGGAATTTAAATTGTATACAGAGTGGAAAAGATAAACAATAAAATAAAAAATTAATAAGCTTTGTAAAAAAAATTTCATGACACAGCTTAAACTATTGCTACTTCAATACTTCAATCAGGATTAGATAACGTGGGAATGAAAAGTCATTTTTAAATGGCAACCATTAAAATAGGCTTTAAAGCAAAAGGAATGAACGAACTATATTTTCTATTCACGCTAAAAATAAAAAGGTTTAAATGGTGTAACATTTGAATAAATTATTGTTTATATATTGGATATGTCTGTCTTTAAAATGTGAAAATCAAACAATATTCAATTGGTGACAGTAGCTTCAAACTCTATCGGAAATATTATTTTGTTATAATGTGGAACTATCAAATTTTACCTCGTAGTTGAGATTTTCATTTACAAAAGTTATCTATTTTGCGAAACAACAAAGAAGACCGCAAATATTTCAAACTAATGCAGGCGCCAAGAAAAGCTACGAGGGTGATAACCGAAAACACGCGTTCAACTGACCACCACATGGGATTCCTATTGATAGGAAGGAGATTGATCTTTATATGGCACGGTAATAGTGATAGTTTCACACAAAGGAAAAGATTACCACGATTATTTGCCAAAAGTGACACATGAATTGCAAAGGAATGAAGAATTATTGTTGGCCTCAAACGTCTCAGGATAGTTAAATACTTAAGAAATGTAGCAAAAGAAAAACCAGTCAGTTGAGCTTTGCAATTGATGAAGATTCTTTTGAAAGACACATAAAAGAATCAATTAAGCTTACAGACACAGGACAAGGGGAATTGTTTCCTCTACAAAAATGGAAAGCTTCTCGAAAATTCTTGAATGAAATATCATTAATCTGCTACATTTCTCAGCAGATGATATTCAACCGCAAGTGGAATCACAACAGCTAATTACCTGAATATGACGAAAATAATATATATATATATAATTTTTTTACGAAAATATTTTAATAATTATTCTGTAATTTTTTTTTTAATTATTTCTCATTTTTTAAATTTAAAACTAATTATTTTAAATAAAAATCTGGCATTATTATTGTAATGAATTATAAGCACTTTCAGAGCAAAATGCTTAGAAAATTTTATTTGAAAATAATAGTTCTTATGTACAGTTCATATTTTAAAATTTTACGAAAATTTTTTTATCACCTCTTAAGTTTATAATTATACATTACCATAAAAAATTAAATAATTTTACTATTAACATTTTCATTTTAGTTTTACACTCCATTTTTTTGTTCCAAATCATTTTTTTTGTTCTCTAATTTTAATTTCCTTTCTAAATTAAATTATCAGAAATAAAAAAATTAAGGACTTTTCAAATATTTAATTTTGAGAAACTTTTTATTTAGATCGTTTTATTGATGCATTTTTCAAATGAAATTTTTAGGAATCAATTTATATTTTCTTCTAAGACCATTTGTCTTGATTGTTGATTATTTTACATTGACGATTACTTAAATCTATAATATACGCTCTATATATATTATATAGAATGTAAATAATTTAAGCCCCTTTATGAAAAATTAGTGAAAAAATTAAATTTCAAAATGACATAATGAATAATTATAAAATTATTCTTTTTCAGTCTATGCAAGGGACATTTCTCTGTAAGAGATAGTTAATTACATATTTTCTATAATTACCTGTACAAAAGAAAAAAAATCTTGCTTTTAATGATTTTTCTTCTATTCAGACTATTGATAAAATAGCAAGAATATTTTCTTCAATTCATGTAAGAAAGAATGTCTGATTTCTTCTTGGCAATTTGTATTATTTAAATCCAAATTCATTTATGTTCTATCAATTCTCATGGCTTAACACGGAAAATGAATGATGACATTTTGAGGGTTTTACATGATGAAAACTTTACCCTCATTATTTTCGTTAGCAAAAGTAAAATTTTAATTTTTCTGTGTTTTCATTCAATGCAATACCTTATTGTCACGCGTTATTGTTTATTATGTATTGCAAGTATCAAGAATATGAATAAATATATTTTTGAATAAAATATATTTTCAATATTATGAACTTTTAATATTTTTTTTGCACTATGCTTTTTATGAGATTCATCAATAGCATGTCATTTGCTAGTATATACATGCTTTAAAATTTTGTGTCACTGAAATTCAAGGTGATGCCATTTACAATTTAACTTAAATGACTTTTACGTTATCTACGATTTTCGTGCAACTTTTAAGTTTTTAAGCAATTGTTTTTATAAGTTTATTACATCAGTGCTAACTTTTTTCTGTAAATTAAGGGTAATTAATGAAGAAGGCTCTCTGTGTTTTTAGTGTCTTTAAAATAAATCTTATTCTTCCTAAAAACATGTGAAATTTACTCAGAGCTTCGCCACTATGTTAAACACCATGAGAAATATATAATTCTGTCTTCTTATTATTGAATGAAGAACAAGAGTTTTTGTATGCAATTTTTTACTTGGGGCATATTAATGGAAAGGAACTTCCGAAATGCCAAATTTTAAAGTTTCGAAATGCTTTTTAAGCAGTTACATTCTTGATTTTCCATCACCATTTTGCATCATCATGATAATTATCGCATAAAAATATTTTTATAATAAGGTGAAAATATTAGTTTATTAGACATTGTTGTGTTTTATGAACTATTGTGTATTCCTAGTTTCATGATCATTTGATAACACATGCAAGAAAAAATATTCGAAGTTCAAATTTGGTATACATAGATTTTGTGACAAGTTTGTGATTGAATCAAGTTTGCAAAGGATGCAAATATAAATTAGGATTACTTTAAAGAGAGATTTAACAAAATTGAATCTGATTTGCCTCAAAATAAAACCATTCTCTTTTCCATGCAATGTTTGCTATTGGAATATGCGTTGATTTAATCTTAAGAGAATGTTTTGATATTTAAAATTCCTTCCACAATGCTGTCTTCAAATGTAAAAAGTTGAAATTTTTACAAGGTCTCATTGGGATCAATGAATTTGAAATTTAAATACTCCGAGAATATTAATTAATTTTTGTGAACTAAAATAAAAATTTCTAATGAAAAATTCCAATATTATCTTTAAAAAATGTATGATAGCACATAGAGTCTTTAAATTAAGTTAAATAAAATTCCTTCACTTGAAGAATTCATAATATAATGGCATCGAAATAGAGATAAATAAATTTCCTTCAATCTGTTACACTTTTTGAATAGTTGTAAATTTTACATTTTTTTATGTTTCATTTTTTGTTATTTTAAATTTAAAATTAATAAAATAAATCATATTTCTTGTATTTTTATTTTATTTATTAGCCCTTTACCTTCGTAGGAATTCATAATTGGTCTATAAACAAATATGGGACTTACATTGGCAGTGTGAAAAAAAAATGTTAAACTCATCTCTAAATTACTGTCATTAAGCATTCCTAAATTAGATTCTTAATTAATTATTTCTTAATGCATTAAAAAAATATTTTCATATATGTTTCTGTGGTTATTTTCATTTGAAGAAAATATATAAGTATTCGCAGGATTGCTTTCTTTTCTTTTCATGCTCTTCCTTTTTAAAAATAACACAATAAATGGTAAATAATATATATATATATATATTCATACTTTAGCAAATGCAATTAAACATAATAGGAAAATCTAGTTTAAAAAGTTACGTTAATAAAATGGTTGATTATTTCATTAATAAATATTGTTACGATTTTTTTTATATTTAATAGAAATAATAATAAGTTCTAAATAATTTAATTAACTTTTTAATTTATCTGAAAAGAGATTACAGTAATCTAAATAAAAAATATTTTTTTAAATTAAATATCAACAATCATTAATGTTTTCAACAAATATAAAAATTTGAGATTTAAATTTAAAATATTTTTGACGAGTTATATGCTGTTATACTATTCGTTCACTTAATTTAACCTATTCACAAAAGATTTGAATATAATTTTCTAGATTTAAATTGTAAATAAATTTTTATTTAATTATATAAATGATCGTAAAAATAAATTATCAATTGTTTTACATGCTATTATACGTACTATTCGAATGCTTAATTTAAAAGTAAGATTTTATTTACAAAAGCTTTGAATATAAATTTCTAATTTTAAATTGTAATTGGGTTGGCATTCCATCAAAGCAGTTTCAAACCCGGCAAATACGTCACTAGCTGATAGTCCCGAAACTGTTGTAACTTGGGCATTAATGTCAACTTCTTTGGACACCTTCAATAAGTTGACCATCATTTAGAATTTGAAATCCTGAGTTTGGCTCTTAATATATTTTCCCATATCTTTAGCATTTACTTCTGAACATGAATGAATTTTCAAAATTATGTTTTTAAATTTCTCTCGTGGCGTGAAATTCTCATCATTTCGCTTATCTTTCCTTTTCTTGCGCTTTTTTTTTTTCTCATTTTTCTTTCTCTTCTTCAATATAAATATATTTTTCTGAAATTCTGAAAGTGATTCGGATAATTGGTGTCAAACTGTAGTTTTCGCTGTCATTAAATAGGTATTTGAGAAGTCTTAATAAATACGAGGACAGACGTATTTGATGCAGAAAATTTAATATACATCTCTCTCTCTCTCTCTCTCCTCTCTTATTCTCTCTCTGTATAATCTGAAATCTTATCTGATATTTATTAGTATTTTTTTAATATCCACTGAAATGAATTATATATTAAAATGTTTTAACCTTATAAAGGTTTTTGGAATTATTATGCCGGAATGATTGCTAATAATTAATGTAAAGATACATTTATATACATAGACATTTATCTGGGGTATAGGGATACTGGTAGTAATCAATACTTGTTATCAAATTAATTATTATGCATGTATGCTTGTAGCAATTTTAATGTAAATATTAAGCTTGATTATAACTTAAAACATTTTTTTCATTTCCCATGTACTTTCTTGTTTAAGTTTTCTTAACTTTATGTATATAATGACTGTATTTTTGTTTAATTTTCATTTTTGTAATCACAGTATTACTTAAACATTATGCTTTTAATAATTTTTTTTACCATTTTAAGTTTATGCTAATATAGTAGAAAAAATGCAAATTTAAAATCTTTAAAAGCATTTCTTACTATATAAAATGTTTGCTAAATAATGTAATTGGTTTTATTGTTGTAAAAATTGTAGTTTTAAAAAATTTAATTGAAAATATATACAGATATATTTGTCAAAAAAAGATACAATATTTATTTAATGAGTGCATACTCTGATTTGGAATCACTCTTGAAAATGATATGACACCTGAAAAATTCCTTTAACTTTTTCTGTGAGAATCTATTAACTGAATAAAGTTTGCGATTACTGAGATAATTATTTCAATGCAATTTCAAAGAAAGATATCCATTTCTTTTGAAGATCTATAATAGAATGCATATTTTGCTCTGAAAAAAAAAGATATTCGACTGTGCAGTGTCCCTTATAGTTTTTCACCATGGGGGTATCAGCTGTAATCAATGGAAGAAAATATTATGCATTTATTTTTGATGAATTCATTTTGAAAGTTTAAGTTTTTAGTAACCAAGTTATTGGAAATTATGGGATATAACCTTAGTGCTCATGTACAAACTTATTTATCAGTTATACAATTACATTATCATTTTTTCAAGAAGTGTCTGTTTTGGGATCTAAAAAGCCAAATATATGGATGAATAACATTTTTTAAATCTGTACAACTTTAGGATTTTTTTCTTTTCCCAAATCTTTTGAATTTCTGCTTATTTTTCTGTAAGGACAACACTTAATAAGAAAAAGTATTGCCTCCAAACACACGCACAACAGATTATCAAATCCCTATTTTAATTACTCGCAGATAATCATTGATATACAAGATCCAAATAGAAGAGATCGTCTATCTAAAATTTGGGTCTCGAGTAATATGTGAAGATCTCTGATTTTTCAGTGTGACAATCCGAAACTGTCGAAGGATTAAAAAAATCGTAAAGATAAAGATAGCATTTCATTGTAATAAGCATGTATTCATTTTGAGACAAAGAGGATATTTGAATAAAAGATCACATTATTCTTCTGAAATTTAGCAAATAGTCTGAAGTTGAATTAATTAAAATTACACGCTGTATATAAATCTACTGCGGTTCTTAATTCACAATGAATTTTTGAAGTTGAGATGGAGTTAGTGGACCCTAAACAAAATATCAATTACAGAACTTATATTGGTAAGAATTAAGGGGGACTTTTATAGTTCTCTCCAGGCAAATATAAGAAACCAAAAAAGCTAGAATTTAACACTGAAGAATAGGAAACTTCATCTTAAATTAGTGAATCATCTTTGTTTCACATACAAGTGATCGTTACTTGTATGTGACATTGTTTTTAATATAATATACATTTTTAATTTAATTTAAATATAATAAATTATATATTCTTCTGTCAACTTTTCATATTTTTAATCAATGTCTTATAGAAGAATACAAGTATAGTTTCAATGTTTATAAACCAATCAGATTTTTTGATATTATATATGTTTTACTGGATAAATAGTTTATTTAGAACACATTTTATGAAACATACTAATCATCTCATTTGTACTTACTGGATTAGATTTGTAAGAGAGTGCTGCGTAAGAAAATCATTTTTTTATTTTGGAAAAAGAAAATTGGGGAAAAATGTTTTAAGATTATAGTAATATATCATAATAATTTTGTTTTTTGTAAACATTCATAAATGAATATTTTGAAAATGAATTCTAATTAACATCTGAATAAATTAATATTAAATTTTTTTATTAAAGTGTGTAATGGAAATATAAATTCATTCTTACATTTAAAAATAAAACTTACAATAATAAATCACTGATTCATTATTACCTGTACAATTAATACCCTTTTTAATAAGCATTATTTATTAGTAGAATAATATATGTTTGCCCGTGAAATTCTTCAATTTATTTAAATGCATTAGTATAAGACAAAAATTAAAATTGGTGTCATTTTTCATATTAATTTCTAACATTGTTCTTTTATATTACTATTCAGAAAAGGAAACTCTTAAGTAAATTATTTTTTAACTATACACAATAAAATGTGTTAACATATATTAAATATTAATAAAAAAATGAATGAAATTATTTTTGTTTTTAAATGCTTTGTTCAAAAATTGAAAAGTTGTTTTTATTTTATTTCTTAAATTTATATGTTATGAGAAATTTAAAAAATGGCATTTAAATATAAAGGCTTAGATATTTAATTCAATATAATGACGCAGATATTATTCAGATTTACTTATTACAACAAATTTAACATCAAAATGATATTGCAGGTGCAAAAATACAGGTTTTGGATTCTTTGTACATGATAAAAAATACATAATCTTTTTTATGTTATGTATTAGCCATTAGCTCAATGGTTCATGGATTTGAGTTTCATTTTGGTGAGGGTGATTTTAGCAATTCAGAATCCAATTTAAACAGTTTGCCTTGATAAAAAACGTATTATTGTGCTAGAAATGACCACATAGTGACAGATTAGCCAAACATTTCATTACGTGATGTAACTTTAATCACTATTTTTCTAGGAATTCGAAAAAAATGCATTTTAACCAGGGAAATATTGATAATTTTCGATAAAAAAAAACAGTTCCCAGCAAATTTTGCAAGTTAATCTAGGTAAGCAAAAATCAAGTTCTATTTACGTCTTTAGATGCATACATGAAATTTTCGCAGCTAATATATATTTTTTTGGAATGATGTACTTTGACTGAAGTTTGAAATGATAAATTTATATATATATTATTTTAAAATTTATATTTTTTATTTCATTACTAATGTATCTATCATTAAAATATATCAACGAAGCAGAAATTGCCTGTTTATTTTATTAAATGTATCAACATTATTAAGAATAATAGCAACAATATGATGAATGCAGTAAACAATGTGAATTATAAATTTCAAGTAAATTAGGATGAATTTCATTATCTTTTGATAAAGTAAAATATATTATCAGTTAAAGTTTCCTTAATTCCATGTATACTAAAAAAAATCTAAACAGTACTAAAATGTACAAAAAAAAAAGAAAAACTATGAATATGATTCTCCCGTAAATAATATTTTCTTAAAATCTTTAAAATCCAAAGAAAAATATTCAACACACTCAAACAAAAATATATCTATGTCACACCAAACGCCCAAAGAGAGAGAGAGAGAAAGAGAGAGAACCTTATACAAATTTATATATTATACAGGGCTTTGGAAATGTATATATATATTTTATATATTATAAAGTTGAGATAGTGATACTGTTTGTATAATACACGTGTCCAACCTTTCTCAGCTATTTTTCTTTCATCAATAAAATGTGAATAGTTATGTGAAGTTTTCAAAAAAAAAGATTTAAGAAAATGTGTTTTATTCATATACAAAAAGGCTAATTTATAACTTCAAATCATATTCAATGTGCTTTTTGTTCATTCTGCATTTTTTGACGTATTAGTTTTTATTTTTATTTATAAGATAATTATAGGTTCAAGAAAAATTGCAAAAATATTAATTAGTTCTGAGATAATTAGTCTTTTGAAATAAAACTAATCACCTACTAAGAGAATATTTACAGGAAAAATGTAACAACTTATGAGAACAAAATAATTATAAGGAAATGTTGAATTAGTTTTAGTTAAATATTAAACATGAAATATATTGCTGCTATTGAAAAAGATGATATAATTAAATGAAATAGCCATTGTATATTTGAATAATTTTTGTCTAATACATATATTTTCGTTAATAATTACATGTGATGCAATAATTTTGCAAGATGAATTTATCACGGATACTAAATAAAAAATAACAGATCGATAGTCCTGCAATTTTCTATTTACAGTGTGTATATATCTTTCATCCACTTTGCACGTTATGATTGTAAGTATGGTCGGCAATGGGGCAATGGACTTGACCAATGGCTTGAAGATGTGCATCGAAGCTGTTGTGTTCCTAACACACGGAAGCCAGGGTGACATCCTACCACGACAACCTCACCAATGTCATAGTGAAACTTAGTTGGAATTACTTGGCCATGTGATGGATTACCTGGAAATTCACAAGCTGCTTTACCTGAAAAAATAAATCATTTATTACCAATGCCATTTTATCCAATTTAGCTGCAGTTCCTGCTTACGTAAAATAAGTTATAAATTTAAATATTGCACTTTTAGATTTGGCAAATCTTTAACTGAATGTTATGCGTTCAACACTATAAAAAGTTTTAACAAATATTTATTTTTTATCAGTTTAAATTTATTGCAATAAAAAATTATTTGGAATGAAATAGTTTGCTTTATTCAAATGTGTCATGCTTTGCGGGCATGCTTCATATGTGACATATTCTGCATCATGTGAGACATTTTTTACACAGATTACATGATTAAAGGAAATAAAATATATATATATTTTTTACTTTATATTTTCTCCACTATTTTTATTAAGTATGCATAAGATTCATTAACACTTTCAACAAATATTTATTTTAATGATTTTAAATAAGGAAATCTTTTGACATTTTGGCATTATTAAAAATTTATAATTGGATAAAAAATTATGGGTAAAAAAATCAATTCAATCTAAATATTTGTCCATACATGCTACGTTTTATGGATAAATTAATCAATTTTCACTCATCTATGAAACATTGTTATGAGCCAATGAATATTTAAGAAGCACTATATCAATTTATATATATATATATATATATATATATATATATATATATATATATATATATATATATATATATATATATATATATATATATATATATATATATATATAAATGAAATCACTTACATGTGGGTGGAGGCTGGGACCAAACTCCATGATCAGTGCAAATGGCGACAGATTCGCCAACTATCACATAACCAGCATTGCATGTGTATTGCACAAAATCTCCTGCTAAATACCTGCCACTGTCCAGTACACGCCCATTTATTGGTGTATTAGGATGCTTACAAGAGACAGCTGTAATAAAAAATTTATTGAATTTTTACTTATAAATCTCACTCATAATTTAATATTGCTTATCCACATTTTTAAAAATGAATTTCTTATCTTTTTACTAAGTTAAGTACAATTTTTCTATAATATATATATATATATATATATATATATATATATATATATATATATATATATATATATATATATATATATATATATATATATATATATATATATATATATATATATATATATATATATATATATATATATATATATATATATATATATATAAAAATATAAATAAATATATAAAGTAATAAATAAATACAATACAGAAAATACAACACAATATAATAGGAAATCTAACTAGCGCAAAAGCAGCTAAAGAAAGATTTGCCAATATATATAAGATAAAACATGAAAAATATGAAATTGGAAAAACACTAAAATATACGAAACAAATGAAAAGAAGAAGAAAACTATTCTTCTTTTCATTGTTTCGTATATTTTAGTGTTTTTTCAATTTCATATTTTTCATATTTTATCTTTTATATATATATATATATATATATATATATATATATATATATATATATATATATATATATATATATATATATATATATATATATATATATATATATATATATAGTTTCAGAGTTATGTTTTAACTTTAAAATAAGTCCAACCGGCAATACTGCATAATTTCTAATAGGATTTCCAAAGTTAAAAATTGTGAACTTTGTTTTTGTTGCAATTTTGTTATTTTAATTAAAATGCAAAAGTGTATCAGTTCAAGCTGCTGTGTTCTCATTTCTGTGTATAAATCTAAGCAACATTTAAGTATAAAAGAAATAATTTTCCTTGTAAACTTGAGAAGCTCCATGTAAAGTTTTAGGGCTTTTATTTAAAATTGCGACACAAGGTAGAAATATTTAAAATAAAGTAAAGGCCACTTAAATATAGAATTTTTTTATCACAGTCAGAGTTAAAAAATTACCAGCCTAGAAGCTTTTACTTTATCCTTACTAAAATTATTGTGATATTTGTAATAAAATAACTAATAATAATTTTTGCTAATGTAGTTGTCTACATATTCAATCTTTATTATGCCTTCAGCTAGACACGTGATCTACAGTAAAGCCTTTAATTGTGATGAAGAGATAAGGATAATCGTGTAATATCATCCTTTTCAAACCTTTATCTCTTTTTAACAACGCAAGCTAAATTTTAAGCAATTCGATAGGACATGATCTGAAATAGGTTCATAGAAGCATTGATTAAGTGCCATGCAAGTTACGATGAAATACAATAATAATATAATATATTTTGATAATGTTACTGACCATGATTACTTTCCATTTATAGAATATTCTTTAGGTGTATCGACACTTAACTATGTTAAATGGATGGAAATCAACTCAGTTTGTCACATTTTATCAACATATTTGCTTGTTTTAAATTTCAAATGATTTCATTAGTAAAAAGAGCATTTATAAACTTAGAATAATCATGTTTTAAAATATGTGAATTATAAGCATGATGAATCAGGATTTTTTATTTCAAAATGAGTGAATATATATATTAAAATAATGCAAAACACCTGTAGTTCACAATCAATTGATTATGCATACATTTTATTTAGAGAAATATCTTAAATAAGGTCAACTTTTAAACTAATTTTAATATGGAAGTGTCATTTTTGTGAAAAATATAAAATAGTGATAATAAAATCCCGATAAAGTAATAAAATTTTATAATTTTGCTTTTAAGTTTAATATTCGAAGGATTAAGGTTTGTTTGTCCTGAAAACTGGTCCTATTATTACGTTTTCATTTTATCAGTTTTAAGAATGTGTATAAATTCCCTCATCAAATTGTGCGTTATGTGTTCTAATATTAAATGTCATATCATTAATACTGAGTGTTTTAATAGTATGCAATAAGTTTTGAAAATTTAATATATGTTCATTCTTCAAATTAAAATCAGATCATCCATCAAAACAGTTGAAAGAGATGGCCAAAAACTAAATTTCACAAATTTAAAATAAAAATTGCTTATTAAAATCTTTGTTGAATTATATGATTTAATTCACATATTGACATTTCAATTAAAAGATTATCTGAAAAATACTGAACTATATTCGTGTTCTAGGAAAACAGTTTTTATCCCTCATTTTATATTCTTGTCTCTTGTTTGTTAATAACTAGATGGTAATAAAACTAAGTATTTTTCTCAATGTTAAAATAGTTTATTAATGATGTTTTAAATCAATTTGAAAATGTTTAATTTCTAGAAATTTTCAAAACTGGCTACTAACTTATTGACATCTGACTATAGACAAAGTAAATTATTTATATACGAGGGTCATTCCGAAATTTTTGAGATAAAACTAGGTTTTTCAAGTTATACTTCCAAATTTTAGGTGTGTTCAAAGTAGTCTCCTCCAGCACCAATGCCCTTTAGCAGACTAATTTTCCACAGATTATATGCCTCAAGCCATTTATTTCTTGGAATAGATGAAAAAAATGCATTTATAACCACATCAATCACTTCTTCTGATTGAAAAGAACGTTATGTAAGTTCTTTTTAGATAAAAGAATGACCAAAAGTCGCACATAGCTAGATCAGGTGAATGCGGCGGATGTTTGATCACTTTAATTTGTTTTTGTTTAAGAAACTCAACTGTCAATCTGGCTGTACGTGAAGCATTAATCCCCTAACATTCAGTTCTTGTAGAATTTCTGGAAGACATTTAGTGATATACCAGTTTGCTGTTGTTGTCTTCTGTCCTTCCAACTTGAAGGCTTTGACCAATCCCGTATTTCTGAAGAGAACGGCAGACATAACTTTTTTCAGTGCGCGTTGTTTTTACACCATTGTCGGCGTGGGATCATCTTCAAAGACCCACACTTTGCTTTCTTGACGTGTTGGAACGTCAAAAAACGGTATGTACGTTACATCACCTGTTACAATTTTAGAAATGATGCGGTGGCCACCATCATTTATCAATTTAAGAGTTTATTTACTGATTCTGACACGCTCCTCTTTTTGGTGTTCAGTTAGATTGTGGGGAACCCAACGGCAAACTACTTTTTTCATATGTAATTCTCCATGAATGATTTTGTGTATGGCTGCGGATCCAATGTTTTTTGTATCCTTTGATAGGTACAGCAATTATCATCTATTAACATTTTTCGTATGACAAACACATTATCCGGGATTACTACCGACGACGGCCTTCCTGTCTGTTCTTCATACAGAAGAAAATTGCGACCTCTTCTAAATTTTCTAAGCCATCTGAATACAGTAGCACGAGCTGGAGATTCATCACCAAATGCTAATTGCAATCGTTGAACGCATTCTTCTTTAATCCTGCTTTAAAATTGTAGAAAATCATAGCGTGAAAATATTCTCGCGTCAACTCCATTTTCTCTCCTGTTTAAAATTTATTCTACGCTAAACAAGTTGAAGTAAGTCAGTAAAAAATCATCTTCTGTGTTAAAATACTTTGTATTTTAAAATTAAACCGTTATTTTTATTTGGTAAATTCTCGTCTGCGCATATCTCAAAAATGTCAGAGTAAACCTCGTACATTGAAATAAGTTACATATCAATAATTAATTAATTTTCATCGTTAAATATTATCTTAGTTAACGGATTGGTAGCTGATAAAAAATATATTAGAACATCAATAAATCATCATTCAGATAATTTGTGATCCTGGATAACTCATCATTTTTGGTCAGTCACATTTTGTTGAAGACAATGTAGTTTCAAACTCATTTATTCGCCATTTATTCAAACAGAATACCAAATAAACCACCCCTTAGAAAATGGAATGGATCCACTTGATTGGAATTTCAAAGAATTCTAGAAGAGAATTTTTAAAAGAGTTCTAGTAAAATAAAATACCAGAAAAATTAAAAAAATGCTAATATTTATTCAAATTCTACAGAACATCTTCCGGAAGTTGGAAGGCTCCTGAATTAATACTTAAAGTGTATTAATTATCAGAATTAAGGAGAATTCATAGTGGGTCATTTCAATATACCATAGTGGAGCATTTCAAAAGTGTTTAAACATGCTTTAAAGAAGCACTATACATTATTACCGAAATATTTTATCAAAACTTTGAATGAAAAAAACTTGTTGCATGCGTTTTGAATATAATAAACATTCATAGCAACTGGGAATCTATTCATGAAAATACAGTTAAATTTTTTCTAGACAATCTAGATGAAATTGAGATAAAATAAAAAAAAAGAGCTGAATAAAAGCAAACCAATCATTTTGGAAAGAGATCATGGGTACTTAACTCATATCACAAATGACTAAGAAGAAACTGAAATGTGGCAGTGTGCGCTGAATGATTGAAATTTATTTTGGAATTTTTAGAGGAAATGACCGTGCTAGCTTTTCGATGAATGTTATAATAAGAAATCAAGCTTCTAATCCTCTAGACTGTTTGAATAAATTACTGCAATATTTTATCTTAACCGAGCGTAATTTGCAGTATTTCAGGGTTCCATTATTCAGTCACGATAAAGAATTCAATCACCTACTCCTATAAGCCGAAGATCATTGACTCACTGAAGGCTTTTCATTAATAAGTTCTGGAAATTTTAATCCAAAATTTGAATACTTTGGAAAGAAAAATCTATAGCCCAGTGGGATAGATTGCAACAATTTATGTTTGATGTTAACATGACGAATTTACAAAACTCAATCGAATTAATTGGCGACATCAAAAATTCATTTGATTTCAACAAAATTTTTATTTCTGCTTTTCTAAAAATACTGACTTTATAGAAAATATTTCAGCCAGTAATAACGAATTTGCATAAAAGTCAATATCTCCGAAAAACGCATTTACTGTCAATACTTTCAATCTTTAGATAAGGACTTTTTATTTCAAGAATATTTTATTCCCATGAATCTTTCAATAGACCATGAAATTTTTTTTATGAATTTGGCGATGAGATTTAGACGATGAAAACCTTTTTTTCAGATCATTCAATGAAATTGATGAAATACAATTAAAATTATGATTTGCTGAGTATGAGAAAAGTAATTGGCACAGATGCTGTATAATCCAGCATACCAAATTCAGATTTTTTTGACGGCAAATAAATGTTGCCAAGATGACGTATTGGACCGTCTCGCGACGACTCAACAAATATGGTAGTTAAAATATGATTTTCTACATAATTCTTATAGGTCTCCATCTCTATGACGTAATAAAGAACAAATTGGCAGATAAACAAGAAAATTCACAAAAAAGGAGCTTAGATTGGCATGCTGGATTATACGGCATCTATGCCGAGAAATTTTGCTGTAAATCAATTTTGTTTTATGTGATAAAACTTTAAATAGATTTAGTTATTGTACTAAACAACTTAATCATTTGCAAAGCTGGAAATAGTATATCTCACTTACGGTTGCAGGTAGGAGTGGCATCTGACCAATTGGCTGTTTTCAAGCAGTTCAGATTTGGTGCTCCTGCAAGCTTGAACCCTGTCGGACATGAAAATACTACCCTTGTTCCATAAGTTCTGTTACTTGTGCTCATGATCAAGTGCATGCTCTCGGATACTAATGGTGGGCATTTCAAGACTGAAATATGAAAGTAATTAGTATAATAATTGTGCTACATTTTCAATGAAAATTTCTTGATATTTCCAGTGTGAAAAAACTTACTAATTGCTATTTAATTTGCAAAAATTATCGAAAGCATAATTATAAAGCTATGAAATGGAGCTCTAATCAGTTTCATCTGATCAACTGGTTAGAATTTCATTTCATAACTTAAGTATTATTAAATAAATACATTTTTCAAGAATTTTATAATATTAAGTTATTAATTATTTTTCATTGGGAATTTAGGCACATGAAATGTCCAATGAAGAATAATGCACTTAATATAGATCGTCTGATTCGACAAAATTATACCATCAATTGACTTTTTAATATTTTTTTAAATTACTATGTTGCTTAAATTGCCCATTGAGACAATTGATGTTTTTGGTTTAGGCTTAAAGTAATTGATCACAGATACAAGAATTCGAATTTTTTTCTTTTAAATAAATAAATAAATAAATAAATAAAACAACCTTCACAATAGGGTGCATCTTCTGACCATTGTCCTGATGCTTGGCATGTTATTTCTTCTGGTCCAACCAATTCATAGCCTTCCATGCAAGCGAAGCGAGCCTTACTATGCATTCTGTTACCTTCCACTGCCATGACGCGGTTGTGATCCACAGATTTAATGGCTGGACAGTGCACATCTGTAAAAATTACATAATTTTCTTTTAATTACTTTTTAAGCTTTTAAAAAATTAGTAAACGTTGAATTTTGACAAACACATTAACAAAAATGTTATAGTTTGTCTTGTGCAACAGTATGTATCAAGTAATATGAAAATATTTCGTTCTATATAAATTAGTTAGTTTACTAATATTTGGTTTTAGTATTTTTAATTTTGCCAACCAATGGCGGAGTGATTAGCGTCCTTGACTTCAAAGTAGTAGGTCCCAGGATCGAATCCTGGTTCGGGGTTGGATGTTCTTTTCTCTTTCTGTGTGTGTTTTTCTCTGTCCTTTCGGGGCGAAGGTGGCGCACTTTCTGGATTTCCACTGTATAAGTTACCATAACCTTGGCCCCTTGTATGGCTGAACAGGATTAATTTCCTTTGGGTACCCGAATAAAAGAGTTTTTTTTTAAATTTATAAATTACTTAGAATCTATCTGCTATTTTAAAATTTTTACAGTAAGTGACACAAAAATTATGTAATTGATAGTAAAAATGCTTCAATATTATAAATTGTAAATATTTTTTTAACTTTTCAAAATGTAAATGGTAAATAAAGGAAAAGAATATTGTGTTGTTTCATTTACTTTTTAAATATATGTGTTTATATTTGAGTATTTTAAGAAATTTTTAACTTATATGGTTTCTATGAGACTTTATAAAAGACTTTATTTTATCTAATAAGATATTTATTTAACTGTTTTCTAAGTTTCAAAACTCGTCTTTATTTTAAAACTTTAATTGAAAGAATGTTTAATCACGTACTTGATTTCATGAATGATTTAAAAAAAAATCTACTGCTTAAATCCTTAAGATTGTAAGCAAATATAAGTAATAAGTTGTAAAACCAGGCCTGTGCGACAGATGACCAAAATACTTTAAACAAAGGCTTATAAGAAAGAGAGTTTAAATAAATGCATCATACATTTCCATTCAACAACCATATTATTGAAATAAAGTGGCTTGGATGTGAAAATAATAAATCATGAACTTCATTTGCATTCTAGTTTTAAGTATTTTGAAATGAATGTTCTTTGGAAATAATACTAACGCGCTTATGTTATAAATGGCTTAAAGTTTATGGGGGCAAAATATTTTATTTACAATTCCATTTTCTTTCACGCATTCGCTTAGTCATCTGAGGAAAGACTTATTTTTAAACTTCATCAGGCACTTTAATAAATTTTAATTAATTATACATATTAAGTGTTTAATTGTGATTAATAATGTTACCTTTGACCACAATGTTTACTTCATTACTGACATCTTGAGGCGTTATACATGTATATGTTCCAGAATCATGATCCTTTGCATAATAAATAGAAAGTCGGAACTTCCAATTTTTTTCTTCTGCAGGAATAGCCCAAGAGCTTGGATATTGCCTAAATAATTAATTAAAACATTTATAAAACGTATAGTTGATTATTTAATAGTGTATTTGTTGTTATTGTAGTATTGCATTTTTATTAACACCATTTGAATGTGCTTACATTTATATTTTAATTGTTATATCTGCATTTATTTTGTTATATCTATATTTCATTATTAAGTTGTTCACACATAACCATGATTATTTTTGTACTTAATTTTGGAGAATCAAATTTTAAAACTAATGATTGATTTCCTGTGAATGGATTCAGTTAGTTCATCAACAGTAATTAAATTTAAAGAGATAACTCAAGACAAATTTTTCCCCATGAAATATTTCTTAAGCTAATTCCTTAGTTTTTGAATACTTATAGTTAAGTGGTATGTAGATATAGTAGAGTTACTATGCATTATTTATTTAATCGATTTCTATACTTCGTGGAAAATCAGAAATTAAATTGCTCATCTTGAAAAATTATGAGAGTTGAATAAATTATCATTTAAAAATAATAGAGGGGCTCTTTCATAAAAAAAAAGTACTTTGCCTTCTTTAGTGCATGAATAAAATGCATACATGATCATTTAAAATTTCAATAGTGGTACACCTTGCATGCAACATAAACGAGATTCAAATAGTATTAGATGCATTTAAAATTTATGCTCTGTTTATTTCGCAACTTCTGAATTAGAAATTGAATATTTTGTTGCTCATTAAATATAATAACAATTAAAACACCTATTTAATATGGGGCTTCATAAATCTTGCAATGTTAAGCATATTTTATGCAGTTATCATTTATACACTAATTAACCTATAATATGAGTGTGGTTGGTGTAACAATGAGTTAGGTGAGTGGTGTATAAATGAATATTGGTGAGGGAATGAATTAGAGCCCCTTAATTACCCAGGCCGACGCATGAGATTTCCGTTGTGTGTCCAAATCTTAGCGACCGTAATATATCTCTATGGAGTTTTTTGCCAATTGCCTTGAGAAATAAATAATTAATTAAAACAAATTTCTCAGATTTTTTTGTTACCAAACGTTGGGCATAGGCCATAAAATTATTTTGCGAGTGATTAAATAATGAAAACGGCACCGTTTAAACCATTAATAGTCGAGACTATTTTATGATATTTACGATTTTCTACTTTTCCTTTAAAATGGCCCTTTTTGCACAGTTTGGTTTGCTTATTTTGGTAAAGCACAACTTACATGTTAAAAAGTAATATCACTATTTTTAAGATAAAAGATATTTTTATAGTTACTGGCAA